>OY856187.1:10703298-10764427 GCA_963693315.1 Diogma glabrata | reverse complement strand
AGTGCTCTCACACTTGCTAAGAGACACCTTTGGTACCTGTCAGAAACAAACGTAGGATTGGTTTTTTTGGACGAACCGTTACTCAGGCTGATAAGGAAAATATGACTAAAATTTTAGAAACCGAACCTGTAAAGAAAAAGGAAATAAAACGATTAGATGGTAAAAACCTAGCTTTAGAAGGAAAAGACCTGAGCCATTTCGTTACTAATAAGACAAAGACGTTTTTTGAATTGTTTGGGATCCACGACGTGACAGAATACTGCAGTGATTCTCTAAGAAGCCATGTGAACGCTCTCAAGGTGGTCAATGAAACCGCAGAAAAAAGAATTGCTCTGATGAAAAAGTTTAACAAATCGGTCAGGGACGAACAAAAAACAGTTATTGTTGAGGGTAGTCGAGCATCACAGAAAAGTTGTCCCCAAGCGAACAAAAGTAGGGATTGCATCGTTCAAAGGGGATTAATATTACACATGTTTTGCCTATCATACTATCTATTAATCTTATTAATCGTGTCTAGTTTTAATATTATTTTAAGTTTGTGATTTCTAGTTTTCCCAATAAAAATAATTAACATTGAAAAATCGTATTTTTTGCCTACTTTTATAAAACTGATCAAAGTGTGCAACCTCTAAATATTATCCAATCTTCTTGAAATTTGGCATATATATCTTTTATATCACTGAGACTCGGGGCATCAGCAAAGTCTGCAAAAATTTTACATTTTATTTTTCGCCTTAAAAAATGAAACACCCTAATATATATATATATATATATATAAATATATATATATATATATATATATATATATATATATATATATATATATATATATATATATATATATATATATATATATATATATATATATATATATATATATATATATATATATAATTATATATATATATATATATATATATATATATATATATATATATATATATATATATATATATATATATATATATATATATATATATATATATATATGTGTATATATATAGATAAAGTAAACAATCTTTTTCTAATTTCCAGATCCGTATGGTTATTATTTCTATAAGATTTAAATTATATTTTCACAAATTTATCTTGTTCAACTAAAGTATATAATCGGATTTAAATCTGCTTAAACTTAAAAAAAATATATTTAAAATAACCCTATGACACCTTAAATTGTTATTCTAATCACAAAATTATATTCATCATACATTAACCCCAAAAATGTAATCTTTTATAAAATTACACTCTCCAAAAAAAGAAGTAGATGAATTAATAAACATAATATATTCATTGTATGAACAAAGTAAAGTTAATTAATTCAGGCAAAAAATTTTAAGAAAATAATCTGCAGCCTTGTAAAATGTTGTATACTCTGTGTACGTATATACGAGTAGTAAGTAATTCGACCGACTTTGTTTATTTTTTCTAAATATAACAAACATTTATGCTACCCTCGTATTCTCTATTCTTCGTCTTACAAGAGTTTTTAAAATGGATTACCTTAGCATATGAGAAGAAGAAAAGTGAAAATCTATAATAAGATATTTTCTTTTCTTCATTTTAAAGTTTTTTTTTGTGTATCGGATGAGATTACTTTTAATCGGATTAATTCAAGGTTATTGTGTTTATGGATTCCAATTGGTGAAAGTTTTAAGGAGAAAATATAGAAATAACGTTATCAAAGTGATAATAGATATAAAATTTTAATCTTGCAGACTTAGTTTAATATATTGCACAAAACGTAAGAACTCGTTAGATGTTGAATACATATGATTTTAAGCTTAATCGTTTAAATTAGAGGATAAATGAGTTTATGTTGGTTTGATATAAGATGCATCATTGTTGACACTAATTAAAATACAGTGTGGTGTCAAAAAACAAATAACAGGCAACATCTTACAGTTATTTCTTTAGGAAATCTATCAAATGTGAACAAAAGCAAAATGAACAGAAGCGATATCCAGCAGTTCTATTTGCTGAAAGCCCTTGATTTTTGTTGCCATCGATGTCTTCAGACCTAATTCTTATTTGGTTCACTAGTTTACTGCTCTGATGATCATGCTGTTCACATTCAAACTGCACTGCTACATTCACATCCGCTGTTTTCGAAAACTGCCAAATTAAACCTATTTAGGAATGTTTTTAACCCCCCATGTTCCGTCAGACGTTGGATAATTAGTCCCTATAGTTGCTTACTAAACGTTGTCATATCCTTCTTAACAAAAGGTATGAGAGTATATGTGTACTATTTTGAATTTTCCGCGGTATCCCATTGTTCCTGTACTCCGTTAAACTTACTTCTCTGTTAATTTTTTTGTATCCTTCTTGATTGTTCAATCCTATAGTCGCTCTGTTTCCTATTTGTTCAAAGCCTGATTCTTTCGTTGAGAAAGATGTCAATTGACATGACTTGTGATATGACGCATACCGCATCATTTGACACCGTGTTGTAAGCCCTCGTTACTATGAGTAGGCATTTTTGTTACGTTCTAGCTAGTTTCCTTGTGTGGTGACAGTTTGTTTTTGAAACCACCCAGCACATGCGTATGTATTGATTGACTCTACAATTGACTCTACAACTGATTTGTATTTGATCACTAGCTTCTTACTTTTGAGACCACAATTTGCTCTAGCTAATCTTTATATCATTGAAAACAGTTTCATCGATGTATCACTGATTCGATTGACATAGGATATCTCACTGTTTTAACCATTTTTATGGTTTCATCATTTATATTTATTGGCTTTATCATAAACGTAAGCTATTTATATTAGTATGTCATTCATGCTACTGTTAAAGACTAGATTCCAGAGTGTACGACCTAGGACTGATGCTTGTAGGCACCCTTTGCTAATATTATGTTCACATACCGGCCAATTGATCGCGCATAAAAGTTTCCTATTTTTATATAGTCGAATTCAAAAGCTGAAAAATGTTATGAGGACAAATAATTCTTTTAAGTTTAAGTCTCATGATGCTTGGCCACAGACGGTGGTTAAAAGCACCTTCTTCTACGAAGATGCCAAGAACATATCTTTCTTTTGTTTTTTCCACATTTTTGTATAAATTAACAATCGCATCTTCCGTCGACTTACTATTATAAAACGGTATTTCCTTTTTAACTGAATTATATAAATTAAAAATAAGTTCAACATGTGGCCTCTGGCTCAGGAAAATCTATAATTAGTTCAGATTCTAGTTATTCATACTAATACAATCAGAAAACAAGGTACAAATGTAAGAATGTATTCTAAGATTTGAATTTCATGCAATAGCGTTAATTAAATTCTATAAATGAGTTTCATTTATTTATGGAATAACGATTTTTCAAATTCTCCAGCTCCCCAATAATAACAACTTAGCTTTTGGAATGCATATTTAACCTTTAAAAAAAATTTATCGTAACGAATTATACCATCACCGAAAACAAGAAATTTCAGAAAATGACACCATCATTCGATTCGGCCGTTTTCGTTTTTCTTTCTATTTTGACTAATGAGATTATCGTGCGTTGGTATTAATTTTAAATAATATATGTTACCTGTTGAGTTAATGTTCAGAAACCATAAGAAAAACACAACTTTCTACACAGTCAACCTTAACCACAACTACAACACATATCCCGTTAATTCTTTTTCCTTTATAAATCTTTTCTTTTTTATTGTTACACCAACAAAGCATTTATTTTTCTTCAACAAAATTTTCACTATATCCACTTTCATATATTAAAAGAAAACCTTATTTTTTTCACAAAAAAAATTGATATTTGTTTTCCTTGTACACTTTCCGTATAACAATTTGTGGATCTTTAATTTAAATAAATTTTTTTATTGAAAAAAATATTTTTAAAGAGATATCTGAATTTACATTAATTGCTCCAAAAATTGTATTCAACATTTCGTCCAACCAACATCTTAATAACAATTATCACATAACATTTAGATTATGTTTTTTTTTCACTAACAGAATGTAAGCAAAATTTAGTTTAATAATAACATCTAAATTTATAATAACTTATTTCATAAAAGTAAACTCAAAAACAACTCGGTTTGAAAAATTTCGAGATCAAAGATTGATCCCAGATCAAAAACTTAACTGAAAAATATGGAAACCAAATCACTACATAATAGCTTGGTTACCAAAAAAAATACTAAAAAAACCTCGGGCTGATCCTCTCATCTTTGTGCACGTTGCATTTGGCGAGACAATAAAAAAAACTAAAGAGCAAATCCCACATTACAAAGCGGCCCCTATTATAAAAATCTATTTAATATTGCAAATCATCTATATCAAAACAACAACTCAACAGTCTACAATGCAAAATATGAGTTACTTAAAAAAACTACATTAGTCGAATATGAAAATGAAATAGAAAAACGAAAACAAACTTCACAGTAAACCAATGTAATACTAACAAATATTTAGAGAGCAAAATAAAGGAATATGTTTATATAAAAAATGCAAATGAAAATGTAAACTTAACAGAATTTGTTAAACATAACACTGCCTTCCCGAAATCTGAACTGCTTTTCAGAGTATAGACCGGATTGATCAAACACTTTCAAGAGTGTTTTTGTGAGAACTTTTTCAAATACCTTACCTAGCACAAACAGTATCATGATCGACCTAAGTGATTTGGGATCACTAAAATCAAATCTGATTCTATCTTCACCAGGCGCGTTGCCGTTTTTAGACTAGAAATCGCAAGCTGTATTTCCTCCTAACTAATATTTCTCATGTTGTCTGTTTGAGACGATTCTCAAACAATTTTTCGTTTAATATTGCATGTTCTGCAGTGTTGTTGTTACGGTTTTCAGGGGTTAACAATGTATTTAGAAGAACCTTACCTAAGAATTCTGTCAGTTCTGACTGTTTTAACCTGATTAATAGTTAATCCATTGTCTCCGGTTGTTATTATTTGATGTAGTTTTTTCCTTACACGCTCAAATAGTGGTATCTTGTATGTGTATGTGTTATTTTTGCCCTCTTCTTTCCATTTTTGCTTTCGTTTTTTTAATCCCCTTTGCTTTGCCATTGTTGCCATTTGTGCCAAATTTTGTTATTTTTTCCTGGAGGTTAATAATATTTCCCATAATACCATTGTCCACCTCATTGTTCTTCTCTACTTCACTTCTGGAACGTTTTGCACAGGAAGAAGTTTCCTGGTTGTGAGCTGTATGTGCTACAACAGTTTCGTCTTCAGATATTTTTGTTAGCGAAAACATTTGGTTGGTTTTTTACAATTAGCTTCTATTTTAGTCTGTTAATATGGTATTAACGGATTCTTTATTACTAGTCCCTGGGCCGGCGCCGATTTTATGTGATGATTACCAAATATTTTATACTTAGTGAGGCGCCTGTCCTTGACAACCCCGAAAACATTTGTTTTGCGATTTTTCTCAAATCGGCCGATTTTGCGTTCGGCAAGCTCCGAAAAATGCCGATTGCCCGCGATCTTGTAGATTTGCTTCATTTTTTTAATTGTGGGGGTAGGAAATTTGTTTAAGAACACGAGGGTAAGCATGTCCAACTAAAATGTGTCTGCTATTCTCGAGTCCGATAACTGACATTTTGGATGTTTGGATTGTCGGACTAGACAATAGCAGACAAATTTTTGTCGGACAAGGTTACCCTCCTGTTCTACATCAAATCACCAACCCCCATAGCTTAAAAAAAATTTTACAAGATTCCGGGCAGTCGGCATTTGTCGAACGCAAAAGCGGCTGATTTGATAAAAATCGCAGAACAAATGTTTTCGGGCTCGTCAAAGACAGGCACTTCACGAAGTATAAAATATGTGATAATCAACATATGAACCCGGCGCTGGTCAAGGGACTATACACTATTTCACCTATCTATCGACTTCGTGAGGAACCGGTTTATTAGTCGTTTTGAGGAATTTTACTTCACCTCGAGGGTTTGACCTCAAATTGGTTTACTCCCGCGACCACGGCTAGGTTACAGGTAACACCACTCAGCGATATTTCTCTTTTTCTATATTACTGTAACTTTTTTGCACTTTCACTAGGTATATTGATAGTAAATTTAGTATTTGTCACATATTAGGATTAAAATCGCTTACAATTTTCACTTTAAATTTGCTCGTATGATAGGACCTCAGGTCCTATCCCTTAGTATATATTATATCCTTACTAACGTGGGGCCATAAAGAAACATTTGATTGATTGATAAAAATCAAAAAAAATAGTTATTATAATGTAATCCCATCAGCGATAGTAAGATTGCTGAAATCAACTGTAAAACACGCAGACAAACACGTTTCAGGAACTTGGGAACAATTTTTTCAAAATGCAGAAAGCTTCAAGTTTTAATTATACAATTCATTATTTTTTCAAACATTCAATATTATTTTGGTGGTTGAAATGATTTTATATATTGAAATGAAAATTATATCAGAATTTTGTTGAATTGACCTCGTTGCCTTTTCAGCATTGATTTATTTCAGACTCATTTTTTAAAGTGTAGTAATTCACAATTAATTCACATCAGCGCTTAACCAACTCTCTGTATACATTGAAGTACAAAACAAAAAATTAAATTAATGTTTTTAACAACAACTTACTGCAATCAATAATAATTAAGAATAAATCATTTTCATTAGATAGTAATCATTGGCATTAGATAGTAACGACTACAACTCGGCCGTCCTGACATTTTAATCGTCCCGATTAAATTACTTAATTGTATTTCAAATCGATTATAGTTCACAGCTTAGTTGTTAAAATAATTATTTTGGATAATATAATAGTTACAATGAAATTAATAAACTTTATCAAATTGTTTTTAATACAATTATAATCTATTAATTTTCTATTAATTAATAATAAAATAAATTCATAAAACAAATTTCAAACATTTACTGCAATTCAGTTTTAATCGTTTTGATTAATAAAATTTAAGTAACAATTATAAAAAAAAATACATTTATTTATAATTTTGCGGTTTTGAAGCATTCGGAGAATAATATTGTTTTATTTAAAATAATTGTTTAAGATGATATTAATGTCAAGTTTATATAGGAGACTTATACACAAGGAATAATGATGTTTACGTCCAAACAATAAATGTAAGAATCACAAGAATAATTTAATATGAATAATAGAATTAATAGGAATAATTTATATCTGAATAATTGAATAGGAATAATATGCATAACTGGAATAATATAAGATCTGAATCTAGAAAATTTTGGTGCAAATTATAAAAGTTTTTGCAATCCATACGATTTTCGACCGATCTATTTTCCAACCAATGAGAAAATTTTAAACTTTAAAAAAGTTTATCATTCTCATCAGGGCTAGCCGATTAGATAAACTACCAAAAAATGTCAACGCTATTATAAACCAAAAATTAGGTTACATTTCCAGCGAAGTATTCCATCGGAGTGATGTTATACCACAAATAATTTACTGAACTAATTGTTGATTATGTGTCAATAGACACAATTGAAGACTAGTCATCTTCTTCTCGCCGATACGAACTTGTTATTCAATACTAGTATGCCTTGTAGCCTAGTATGCCAGTGATCACTAGAGAAACTAATTGACTAAACTTGAATCTATTAAATTTATGTTTATGTAAATTTTTTGTTTTCTTATACTTCGCTAGAAATGTAACCTAATTTTTGGTTTATAATAACGTTGACATTTTTTGGTAGTTTATCTAGTCGGCTAGCCATGATGAGAATGATAAACTTTTTGAAAGTTTAAAATTTTCTCATTGGTTAGAAACTAGATCGGTCGAAAATTGTATGGATTGCAAAAAGTTTCATAATTTGTACCATAATTTTCTAGATTCAGTTCTTATATTCTTGATGGGAGATTTTCCATCGGAGTGATGTTATATCACAAATAATTTACTGAATTAACTGGAATAATATATAACAATAAATAAAATACAAATTTGAATAATTTTGTAATAATAATAGGAATAATTGAAATAATTGTGTTAATAGGCATAATTTGAATAATAGCAACAATTGGAAGAATTGAAATAATTGGAATAATTGGCACAATTGGAATAATTAGAATAATTGGCATAATCAGAATAATTGGAAGAATTGGAATAATTAAATTAATTGGAATAATTGGTATAATTTGACTAATTGAAATAATTGGAATAATTGACATAATAGGAATAATTCGAATAATTGGAATAATTGATATTATTGGAATAATTGGAATAATTAGAATAATTGGAGAACAAAAAGGAGAATTCCGTAGTTGAATAATATTATTTTGCAATAAATCGTTTACAATATCTTGCAATTTTTCGTCCGGCCGGCCTGCCGTTCGTCCGCCCTCACAACCGACGAAATCTAGAAAACGGCTAAAGGGATTTGAAAAATTTTGAATTCTAGAAATAGGTACACTCAATGATAAGAGCTGAAAGGACGATGTGTGCGATAACCGCACTGAAAGTGTGTCGAAAAAATCGTCAAGTGTGTCAAAACATGGAAATATGCATATTTTTTGCTTAAAAAATGTTCATTTTAAGTGATAATGAGTAGGAACAAAGAATGTGGAGAAATCTGGATGGTCGGGATTGGTATGTGAGATCAAAAACTAGATTATTGCATTAGAAGTTTGTCAAAAAAATGTTGTCAAGTGTGTCAAAAGAAAGATTTTTATATATTTTTTTACCCAATTTTTTGGAAAAAAATAAAATTAATAATTTGTATGACATGAAATTTAATTATTATTATAGAGAATTATGGCATTATAAGTTTGTCAAAAAAATAATGTCAAGTGTGTCAAAAAATGGTTTCATTTATTTTTTTACACAAATTTTTGGAAAAAAATTGTAGCTGTTTTTATGACGTAAATGTAATTGAAAATGAAATTGGACATGGAAATTTTTGAATTTGTTATAGTTTCGGAAATATTTTTGGAATTTTGAAGAAAGTTTGTATTTTTGATTTTGTAATAATTTTTTGCAATATTTTTAGAATTTTGGAAAATTTTAATTTTTGATTGTGTAAGAATTTTTGGAATATTTTTAGAATTTTGAAAAACTTTGAATTTTTGATTTTATTATAATTATTGGAATTTTGAAAAAAATTTCAATATATGATTTTGTAATAATTTTTGCATTATTTTTAGAATTTTGGAAAAAGTTTGAATTTTTAAGAATTTTTGGAATATTATTGGAATTTAGAAAAAGTTTAAATATTTGATTTTATTCTAATTTTTGGAATATTTTTGGAATCTTGAAAAAAGTTTCAATTTTTGATTTTGTTATAATTTTTGCAATATTTTTAGAATTTTAAAAAAAAATAGAGTTTTTGAATTTTATATACATTTTCAGAATTTTGAAAAAAGTTTCGGGTCATTCCATATGGGATCGAATATGAGTTGCACGACATGTCTCAAAAATTGTTCGAACGATATTTATTCGATTTATAAGTAAAAAAAAAAAATTTTGTAGAGCGAACTTTTTTTTCCTCTCTCTCAGTCTCGAGTTAGACTCTCTCAAAATTTTCGCATTTTCAAGGAGTTTTGGGTATATGTGTAACGTTTTTCATCATATTTTCGGAACGGTTTGACCGATTTTAATTTTCTCAACGGTTTCTTAAAGAAAACAGAATATAGAAAATAATGAGACTATTAAATTTTAATAATTTATAATTTTCAAATTTTGGTGATTTTTTGAATCTGTACTTCTTCTTTCCTTGATAACAAAAAAAGCGATTTTTTCAAATTTTTTAAATTAACGTTAAATCACTTGTTTATAATCACACTTTAATCTGTGGAAAATTCAGAGTGGTACTAGAGCAAAAATTTTGAAATACAGCGTTTTGAAATCAATAACTCATATCCTTTCCCAATAAAATTGTCTTTAAACTTTTTGATTTTCATTTTTATCACCAGAAACAATAATTAAAGTATTTAAAAATAAAGAATACACGTTGGTAGTTTTGTGATATAATTACAATATTTTTATTTCAAACTATGTGTTTTAATATGGCTATCATTATATGTTGAATATGGTTTACATATAATGTTGTGGAGTTCTCTATCATTCGGAATTACATGATGTATTTTTTGCGTTCCATAAAAAACATTTATATTATTAAAATGTGAACGCAACCCTTTTCCTTTATTCTTATGTTCTCCAATGGATGCATATTCAAAATATATACCATGGATGTTGTCCTTTGCCCAATTGAATAAATCGCAAACATTGGCGAAACAGGCTCTGTTTAACGTCCTCAAGGATTCCGCTCGTGCTAGTCTTTTAATAGTTCCACCAACTCCATCAGCTGGTCCTTTTCCATGAGCTGTAGCAAAAAAGACCCATTCTGCTTTTATATTTAAGTCCATGTTGTGATAGCATATGTTAACGAAATTTTTTTATTTTTGAATTGTGCTGGTGATCCATCAGAAAAAAAAGTAAATTTTGTTGGCGCAAGAAAAATCTCATTATCAGCTGTTCAAATTTCATTGGTAAATCAATTGCAACTAAAGAACAGTGATTGCATCTCTATTTATACAAAAATCGAAATTAACATGGGCGCTATTTTTATGATGAATGCTAGATAACGGAATAATTTTAATAACGTTACCACGTGTTGCTTTTGTAAAATGGTTGCTAAGTTAATGACGATAACCAAAAAAGGGAAAATGAACAGGTGTTTTATTGCGGTGTGCTGTGAAAATATATGGCTTTATTCCTATAAAGCACACAGATGAGTCATAATTCTCGAAATTAAATAACAATAAAATAATTAATCCGCTATTTATTTTTCATTAAACAGCAACGCCCATTTTAGAAGACTGAATTTCTTAATTTTATTACTATACTTTTGTTGTTTTATTACGTTGTCGAATTCACCAAGTTTTAATTTTAGGTAAAATTGAAATAGGCGTAATCGAAGTAAACGGTAAAATATCAATAATATGTACTATTTTAACATATCGCAAAGGTTTTATATTTCAAAATTCCGAAAACAGATAAATTTCAGTATGGAAAGATATACAATTTTGAGATTAAAAGACTGTATCTCAAAATTTTTGTTCTAGTACCACTCTGAATTTTCTACAGATTAAAGTGTAATTTTATACAAGTGATTTGACGGTAATTTAAAAAATTTTAAAAAATAACTTTTTTTGTTATCAAGGAAAGAAGAAGTACAGATTTAAAAAATCACCAAAATTTGAAAATTATAAATTATTAAAATTTAATAGTCTCATTATTTTCTATATTCTGTTTTCTTTAAGAAACCGTTGAGAAAATTAAAATCGGTCAAACCGTTCCGAAAATATGATGAAAAACGTTACACATATACCCAAAACTCCTTGAAAATGCGAAAACTTTGAGAGAGTCTAACTCGAGAGTGAGAGAGAGGAAAAAAAAAGTTCGCTCTACAAAAATTTTTTTTTTTACTTATAAGTCGAATAAATATCGTTCGAACAATTTTTGAGACAACGCCTACAAAAATCCCATTTTTATGTTCGATTTCATATGGAATGACCCTTATCAATTTTTGATTTTGAAAGAATTTTTGGAATATTTTGTTTTTAGAATTTTGAAAAATTTAAAATTTTTTGTTTTATTATAATTTTGGGAATTTTGAAAAAAGTTTGATTTGATTTAATTTTTACTATATTTTTGGAATTTTGAAAGAAATTGTAATTTTGTAATATTTTCTCGAAACGCTAAATGGAGAGGTTTTTGAGTAGTTTGCTGAGTGTATCATTTCACTAAATTATATTAATTTATGATCTGTTATAATTTTCCGGCAACGTATTGATGTTTCGTGTTAGTTTTGTAATAAATTTCTAAACAAAGATAGAAAATACTTGTACTTAACAAAAAGTTATGTTTGATATACATCGCTGCCCAAAACTAAAAACCATGTCCTCATAAAAGTTTTTTGCCGAAAACTATATCAAAATCTTTAACCCAGACCTATGTCTTGATATCTCAGAGCTTTGAGATTTCAGCCCCTCCATATTTTTTATTTAAATTTTTTTCAAAAAACTTTATATATTTTTTTAAGAAGACTAACAGGTCTACCTGTATCAAAAATGATAACTAGTTTAGTTTTGTTAAAACCTTTTTCTAACTCACCCTATTCGACTAACACAGCTTCATCTAGTCACTCCTGTTTTTGGGTTTCTTCATTTTTTTGGGTTTATGTGTAGAATTTTTTGCAAAATGACTCATCTGCCCACAAATAAAACAGGAACCACGTTGTTAAATTTTTTTTTGCGTTGTCCTAATAAATGCCCTAAAGAATTACAATTGTTGCATCTAATTTGTGATTTATTATTATAATTTTCAATTTGTTGATTTACTGTTTTAACATAATTATAAGACCCAGGATCAAATTTGCTGGTTTGTGGTTTTTGTTGCAAATAAAATTTGTTTTGCCGTGATTTATTCAAATATTTATTATAATTCCAATATTTATTACTCGCTAGGTTTTCCCGAACAACATTGGTAAATCCACTTAATAATTTATCTGTTATTTTAAATGTTGCATTCTTGCATGATTATTTAAATCAACATTACCAAGGCGATTAAAAATAAAATCAATCAAATCAATCAACACTAATTTGAAGGTAACCTGATGAAATAATTTTGTCATAATAATATTAACTAAATTTTTCAAATGAATTACACGAACGTTGGTCAAACTTCCTTCTTGATTTTAATAAATTTGGACGATTATCAAAAATTCTCTCCATTTAATCTAATAATTCCGTATAGAACATTTGAAGAAGATATTCTTTTCTTAAACTATTTAAATATTTCTCAAAATTCTCCATTTTACAACAAAGATTGTTTTGGTTTTATACAATAAATGAAAATTTTGTAATAACTGTTTTGTTTAAAAAAAAAAATCCAGAACTTTTCGATCATATTAAAAATTACAACTGAAATTGTAGTTGGTTATTTTAATAGTTACAGCGAATTAATAAGGAATAATAACACATAATATTTTTATATTTAATAATTTATATTTTTTAATTATTAATAATTCACATCAGTTCTGTAGCGCTTAACCAACTCTCTGAATATAATGAATTACAAAACAAAAACTTTAAATAATGTTTTTAACAACAGCTTACTGCGATCAATAATAATTCAAAATAAATCAATGGGCTACTGAGTTTACATATTTTACGTTAACAATTTGGCATTAGATAGTAACGACTACAAAAGTCATGTATTTTTGAAATAATTATGCGTTTCTAATATTGCAATGGTGTGGTTTTAATATTCCATCATTTAATTCATTTGCAAAAAATGCTTTAAAGAATAAGGTTTGGTTATTAGTTCCAATCCAACAGAGAACGTGAATAACTTCTACTAAACCTTCTGTTAACGTTTTGGTTGATACTGCGTTGAGTGGAGGTAAATTTTAATATTGCGATTGGCTGCTAGTGGCGTTGAGTTTTCCAGGAGATGAAAATGATGATCGAAATGTTGTTGGAGATGTTGTATCCAATATAAGGAGAATTTGTTGTTTAGCATTATTTGATATCCTGATTCACTAAATGTTGCATTGTCCGGCATTTTTCAATATTATCTTCAACAGTTATCGAATCACTTAATTTATTATCTTTTTCTAAAGTATCTTAAATAATGGCAGAATCTATGTAATGAGAATTGTGTAAAAGAATCTGATGAAATGGTTGAAGTTAAAGGGAGAACGTGAATATTTGACATCATCAATGGTTTTGTTTTCTCATTATAATTAATTAATGACGTGTATTGATTTGATTTCCATAAATTTATTTTATTACATTTTGACTTAACATGTTAACAGTAAAACATTTATTATAATATTTAAAATTTGGAATAGTGAAAAATAAGATTTAAAACAAATTTATTACACAAACATTTTTTACATTACGAAAATCAAGAATTTTATCAAAACTGTTTGGAAAGAAAACAAAATCCGAATAACAAAAATATATTTTTTGTTTTTTTATAAATATTAAGGAAATCATCGCCTGCTAGTTTTTTAAAATTTTTAATTATAATGTTCGCCACAACACTCCCCCCCTAGTGCCATTGAAGATGGAACGATATATAGTTGAGGAGGAAAGAAGGAAAGAGTTTTGCTTAAGCAGTTGTAACGAATAAGAAAAAGTTTAAGGATGTTGTTTAGAAAACGATACCATTTGGAGGAGAAAAAATTATGGGTCTTACGAATTGGAGTTCTGCCAAAAAAAAAGAAACGAACAATTATGTAGTTATGGTAACACGAGTGGAGATATAGGTCTGACAGAGCCGAGTTGCCTGAGACCCATATTTGTAAAGATGTGTACCATAGGTTCAAAGGTTCGTTTAAAATACGAGAAGCAGAAAAGTAACGTCGGTGATGCCGAATGTCTGACAGAACAAAGTTGACTGAGACAATACTAGCATGTACAAACGTAAATATTAGTTAATTTTTCGAAAAGTAGCTGTTAAAAGCAAGAATAAGCAGAAATTTAGAGTAAGCAAAGGAGTGCATATGATAACACAAGTTTGGTAAAGTCTAACAGTACAAAGTTGACTGAGACTAATGTTTACCTTGGAGACGTGTACCAGAGAAAAAGATTGCTTTAAGAAGAAATATCTGATTAACGACGAAATGTCGTTTTAAATATCCATAAGAACCATACCTGTTCGTCAACAGATAAATGGTTAACGTCAGAAGATGTTCATGTTGTAAAAACATATGGGTAACGTTGGGGATATTCCTTTAAGATCAGATATTTGGAGTTTCTGCTTAATTAGATGAAATCTGATTTTTATATCCATAAGGACCATATCTGTTTTGTCAACAGATAGATGGTTAACGTTAGGAGATGTTCATGTTATGGTAACATATGGGTAACGTTAGGGATAGAAATTAAAAATCAGAAAATTCGAAAAGTTTGTTTCAGCCCAAAAGATAAGGAGAGTGGAGTGGGTCTTACATTGGAAAGATATGTTCAACTTCGGCCCATGAGTAACGGAGAATGAAGTGGGTCTTACGAAGGAAAGAGTTCTTAAACTTCGGCCCATGGTATCGATCTAAAAACAAAAAGAAAATTTTAAAAAATTAATCGCACTACAAGAAGTTGGCTTCAAAGCCGAAAAATAAGAATTTGGAGAGAAAAAAAAATGTGTCACTAGGACGAAACAAGATTAAACTAAACAGCAGGAATGACTAGCAGGAAGAATATGTGATCACTGTGACTGATCACTACGAGAAGAGTGTTGTGTCGCTGCGAAAAAAAAAATATTATAATAAAATTAAATTTTTTACAATAAAATGAAGCAAGCACTAATTTAAATTAAGAAAAAAAAAAGTTGAATTGAATTATAAAATTGATACTTCTTACAGTTGACTCCATTGGAAGGTTTGTTCATTGTCGGGGTTACCAGTTTTGGATGATACTGCGTTGGACTTGATAATCGCTGGTTCTCGAAGAGCTGATGGAGAATGCTTGCTGCTTTGGTGGCAGGAGTGACGACAGAAAACTTGTTGTGGTGGCCTCTTGATTGTAGAGTAAAATTAGCTATGAATATTTGCTGTGCATCTATCTGCACAAATTCAATTGTTGATTTGCAAGATATAATTATACTTAATCTTGAATTGTTTTATGTTGATGATTGATGTGACACCAACCTTATAATAACCTCAAACATAAATTCACCTTTCAATTTATGTTTATTATAATTGTTCCAGAATGTTGTACAATAATTTTACAATGTGTTACTCTACAATTATTTCCTTTTTTTTAAGTATAAAATTACATAAAACATTTACTAAAAAATACAAGGCGTGACAATTTTCATTTTATCAAAACTATTTGGAAAGAAAACAAAATCCGAATAACAAAAATATATTTTTTGTTTTTTTATAAATATTAAGGAAATCATCGCCTGCTAATTTTTTTAAAATTTTTAATTATAATGTTCGCCACAACGTTACTAAATTAAATCTAATACTAATTCTCTGTCACTCAAAATCGTAATTGCTTTACCCACTCTTAAACAATACACTTAACTTTTCTAACCATGAAAAACATGACACAAGGTAACAGAAAGCTCGCAATCCAAACTAAATAAGAAAAATTTAATATAAAGAAATAAAATAATTAAGTGGAAATATTCAGACAAACATACATTTTCCACAACTTAATTAGAAAGAAAAACAAGTTCTGAAAATAGAAAATTATTTCTAATTTTCCTAATTTAAATAGAAGTACGAGAAGGATACATAGATAAAGATACGTACACATTTTTTTTTATTGGTAATTCTATTTCGTTCGAGTTTTTTTTCTTCTATGAAATTAAATTTATTTGTTCGTTATTTTATTATTTTAATTAACAATGTTCATCATGGGGATAATTTTATTTAATTTATCAATTAATTAATTAGCTAACGGTTTGTGTGTGTGTGTTTTTTTTTATTCTTTTTATTTGTTGAGTTGAAAAAAATTAACGTTGGCTTGATTTTTATGGTTGATGGAATAAAGGTTGATTGTTGGGATGGTTGCGTTTGTTTTGTAGATTAGTTAAGGAAACATAAAATAGCTAATCAAAAAAGAGTTTTGCGATGGAGGTGTCACATATGTATTTAGTCCACGACAAATTACATAATATTTTAGGTTAACCGTACAATTTGAAGCATCGCATGTGTTTTGTGAAGTGTGAACCATTGCAATGAAAACATGTTTTTCGCATAAAAACAATAGAGAAAACTTACTAGAATTTATTAAACCGATTTTTCATGATACGTTTGAGGGAGGATTTTCGTTTGGATTTATTTAATTATAGCTTAGTCAGATTAAGTTTAATTTAGCCATAAATCAATTATGTGTATAAAGCTCTATGATTATCATATATAAACATTTCAACATTAAAACAAATCAAAACAAATTTTGAAATAACAATTTTAATAAAATATTCATATTTCTATTAAAACATTCAAAAGAGAAATTTTGATATAACTTAAGAGATAAATAGGAATCGTAATAAGAATAAGATTACAAACGCGATATCTGTGTAGTTATATGTTTACTAAGAAATTTTTTTTATCGTTATTGACATAATTTTCATTTTCCACAATGTGTTTATATTTTTTGTATTCTTTAGTTTATGTATGTATAAATACTCGTACGATAAAATCCTATAAAACTGAGGCGTGAAATGGTTTAATAATGGCACTTTATTATTTTATTCCTTTGAATATAAAGAAAAGGATTTGGTTTAGGGTAGAATGAAAACGAAAATAGAATAATAAAGTTATAAAATCCAAATGTTTTGTTTGGAATGTTCAGCTGCATGTGAGTTAAGTCGACCAAATTTTTGAAGTGAAAACTTCTTTAGGCGCGTTTTGCGATTTTGTATGGAAAAAAATTTATAAATTCAAGTTATCATCACGCTAAATAAATATATTTAATATAAAATACCTCTATCTGGTCGTAACGTTTCAAATTGCAATATGGACATCGCGGTCGACTGAGGTTCTATAGATCGAGAGTTCAAACCTCGAGTGGTACATTTTTTTACTGTTTTTTTTAATTTATATGAAATACCATTAAAATTATTGTTTTTTTATTCATGAATTCCTATAAATCATAAAAATTCTTTTTACGAATTTTAAAATATTGATCGATAATGCAGTTTTTTAAAGTTATTGCTAATTTCTTTTTCCGTTTCGTTCAAATTATTATCATTTCGATATTAACAACAAAATTAATTATTTTTTGGCAAGCAATGCTCAAAATAATAAAGTATTGGTTTTCCCATCTGTTTATACTCATCACCCACAAAACTGATTTCAGATTAATTCTTTTATATAAACAATAATATTAAATTTGTGCTTAAATAATAACACTAGCTTACAAATTTTGATCTGTTTTTGTCTCCCTGACCAAAGCCCAACTTTGCTTGTGGATTTTGACCTGCTGAACACGAACATTATATTCATTTTTTTAGATTAGGAAAAAACAGGTTGTTCCGGTTTTTGGATCGCATATTTTACAAAACAAACAAATTCATTGTATTAATGAAACAAGTTACTAGTAGTAAAGATGCTGCAAAACATTTTGAGCTACTTTAGTAAAAATCCATAAAGGATTCTGGAAGTTATACTCGAAAAAAGTTGAAAAAAAATCAAACATTTACGATTTTATAAATTTTTCCCATAAATTTTGAACAAACAATAATTGTAATGTTTTGTAATTATTTGGAGCTCGTGGTGAATTTCCTTTCTTTTAAGTTAAAAAACACGAATTTTGGTGCAGGTTGCATCAAGTTATTCAGGTTTTCCCAAAAATGACAAAACTAAAATTAATTCAGTAAATTATTTGTGATGTTACATCACCCCGATGGAAAATCTCCCATCAAGAATAATATAAGAACTGAATCTAAAAAATTATGGTGCAAATTATGAAACTTTTTGCAATCCATACAATTTTAGAGCGATCTAGTTTCGAACCAATGAGAAAATTTTTAAACTTTAAAAAAGTTTATCATTCTCATCAGGGCTAGCCGACTAGATAAACTCTACCAAAAAATGTTAACGCTAATGATTATACACCAAAAATTAGGTTACAACTCTAGCGAAGTGTAAAAACAAAAAATTTACATAAACATACATTTAATAAATTCAGGTTTAGTCAATTAATTTCTCTGGTGATCACTGTTTTGTTATACTCTAGATTTTCTAGTATTGAATAACAAAATTGTATCTGTGAGAAGAAGATGACTAGTCTTCACTTGTGTCTATTGACACATGATCAACAACTAATTCAGTAAATTATTTGTGATGTAACATCACCCCGATGGAAAATCTCCCATCAAGAATAATATAAGAACTGAATCTAAAAAATTATGGTGCAAATTATGAAACTTTTTGCAATCCATACAATTTTAGAGCGATCTAGTTTCGAACCAATGAGAAAATTTTTAAACTTTAAAAAAGTTTATCATTCTCATCAGGGCTAGCCGACTAGATAAACTCTACCAAAAAATGTTAACGCTAATGATTATACACCAAAAATTAGGTTACAACTCTAGCGAAGTGTAAAAACAAAAAATTTACTTAAACATACGTTTAATAAATTCAGGTTTAGTCAATTAATTTCTCTGGTGATCACTGTTTTGTTATACTCTAGATTTTCTAGTATTGAATAACAAAATTGTATCTGTGAGAAGAAGATGACTAGTCTTCACTTGTGTCTATTGACACATGATCAACAATTAATTCAGTAAATTATTTGTGATGTAACATCACCCCGATGGAAAATCTCCCATCAAGAATAATATAAGAACTGAATCTAAAAAATTATGGTGCAAATTATGAAACTTTTTGCAATCCATACAATTTTAGAGCGATCTAGTTTCGAACCAATGAGAAAATTTTTAAACTTTAAAAAAGTTTATCATTCTCATCAGGGATAGCCGACTAGATAAACTCTACCAAAAAATGTTAACGCTAATGATTATACACCAAAAATTAGGTTACAACTCTAGCGAAGTGTAAAAACAAAAAATTTACATAAACATACATTTAATAAATTCAGGTTTAGTCAATTAATTTCTCTGGTGATCACCATAATAACCATATAATAATAACCATAATAATAATAATAACCCCATAATTTTTTAGATTCAGTTCTTATATTATTCTTGATGGGAGATTTTCCATCGGGGTGATGTTACATCACAAATAATTTACTGAATTAATTGTTGATCATGTGTCAATAGACACAAGTGAAGACTAGTCATCTTCTTCTCACAGATACAATTTTGTTATTCAATACTAGAAAATCTAGAGTATAACAAAACAGTGATCACCAGAGAAATTAATTGACTAAACCTGAATTTATTAAATGTATGTTTATGTAAATTTTTTGTTTTTACACTTCGCTAGAGTTGTAACCTAATTTTTGGTGTATAATCATTAGCGTTAACATTTTTTGGTAGAGTTTATCTAGTCGGCTAGCCCTGATGAGAATGATAAACTTTTTTAAAGTTTAAAAATTTTCTCATTGGTTCGAAACTAGATCGCTCTAAAATTGTATGGATTGCAAAAAGTTTCATAATTTGCACCATAATTTTTTAGATTCAGTTCTTATACAAAACTAAAAATTTGGAAAAAAAATTTTTTTACTAAGAATAATTTAAATTCTGCAACATAATTGATTTATATATAAATTGTTATTCAGATTTTTGAATAAAAACTGCGAGCCATTTTGAGTTTTCCTTATTTCAAAAGCGTTAGTTTTTTTTCTTATCTTTTTGTGCCGCAGCGTTAATAATATTTTAAAAGTTCAGTCGTTCTCAAATATCAGTTAAGAATTCCTTTAAAATAGTAAAGTGTAAAGTTAAATTTATTTAAATGGTTTCTCACGAAGTTTCAAGTGTAAAAGTAGTATAAATTCATTTTGTTTTTTTTTGTGGAATTTGCATAACACATTATGCTAAAAAAATCACTCCATATATAAGAATTGCATCCCTTCATTAGCTTGGCATAAAACTGAATGAAGATAAACCGTGGATGCCTAGAAATTGCTATGTTAACTGCATCTTAACACATTCAAGATGGTACGATAGAGAAAATGTTCATTTATCGTTCTAACGTTGTGTTACGACCAGGTTTTGACTAGAACTCGCAATTTTAACTCAAAAAATATGGAGGGGCTGAAATCTCACAGCTCTGAGGTCAAAAATTCTAAAAATATTTCAAAAATTCTTACAAAATCAAAAATTAAAACTTTTTCCGAAATTCTAAAAATATTGGAAAAATTATTACAAAATCAAAATTACAAACTTTTTCAAAATTTAAAAAATATTTCAAAACCTATAACAAATTCAAAAATTTCCATGTCCAATTTCATTTTCAATTACATTTACGTCATAAAAACAGCTACATTTTTTTCCCAAAAAATTGGCTAAAAAAATCAATGAAATCATTTTTTGACACGCTTGACATTATTTTTTTGACAAACTTATAATGCCATAATTCTCTATAATAATAATATATTTTCATGTCATACAAACAATTAATTTTATTTTTTTCCAAAAAATTGGGTAAAAAAATAAATAAAAATCTTTCTTTTGACACACTTGACAACATTTTTTTGAAAAACTTATAATGCCATAATTCTCAATAATAAAAAAAAATTTCATTTCAAACAAACAATTAATTTTATTTTTTTTCCAAAAAATTAGATAGAAAAATAAATAAAAATCTTTCTTTTGACACACTTGATAACATTTTTTTGACAAACTTATAATGCAATAATCTAGTTTTTGATCTCACATACCAATCCCAACCATCAAGATTTCTTCAAATTCAATAATTCCTACTCGTAATCACTTAAAATGAACGTTTTTTAAGCCAAAAAATATGAAAATTTGCTATTTTTGACACACATAATGATTTTTTTGACACACTTCCGGTACAGTTATCGAACACAGCGTCTTTTCGGACCTGTCCCTTGAGTATACCTATTTTTAGAAAAAAAATTTTTGAAATCCCTCCAGCGGTTTTCCCTGCAGTGTAGGTAATGACGGCCGGTCGGCCGACAGACAGACATACATTTTGTGTTTTGCTTTTTTAGAATCAGGAGGTCTTTAAACGTCGAGAAATGTCAAAAAAGTGGGGGTAGGAATTTCACTTCGAGCTCATGAATGTAATACTTAGGTCTTTCAGACCGAAGTAATATCTTTAACGACTCATATTTAAATCAATGATGTTGCAGAATTTAAATTATTCTTAGTAAAAATTCTTTTTTTCCGAATTTTAAGTTTTCACTTTTTTTGGGAAAACCTGAATAACTTGGTGTATAACCTACATCAAAATTTGTGTTTTTTAACATAAAAGAAAGGATGTTAAATTAACTGTAGGCTCCAAGAAATTAAATAAATTTACAATCATTGATTGTTCAAAATTTATGGCGTTGAATATAGAAAAATTTTAGAAAAACATAGAGATTTGATCTTTTTCAACTTTTTTCGAGTATAACTTCCAGAATCTTTGATGAATTTTTTCAAAGAAAGCTCACCGAAAAAAATGGGTTTTCACGAATATCTCAAAAACAAGAGCTAACC
Source organism: Diogma glabrata (assembly GCA_963693315.1). Classification (NCBI taxonomy): domain Eukaryota; kingdom Metazoa; phylum Arthropoda; class Insecta; order Diptera; family Cylindrotomidae; genus Diogma; species Diogma glabrata. The sequence continues at coordinate 10,742,352 of OY856187.1, read as the reverse complement.
TGAAAAAATGAATATGACATTCGTGTTTAGCAGGTCAAAATCTATAAGAAAAGTTGGGTTTTATTTAGGGAGATTTTTCTTGTAAACTAGTGTAATCAGTTTACATTGTTGTTCCACTTGACATTTGTTGACATTTTGTTTTGTTCATAAGTAATCGAGTTATTATTAATGAGTTAATATTGCCAGCTGCTAATAGTTTGTTTAAATAATGATAAACTAAAGATGTCAACATGTTGTAACGGCGGACTGTTTCAATTTTTACTCTGAAAATAATAGTTTTCAAACTCAATTATAATTTTATTAATTTTCTTAAATTGTAGTAAACGTAGCTACATTTTTCTGTACTACTGTTGACAGTTTAGTTACGTCACTTAATAAACATGTTTATATATATGCTTTTTTTTAACTTGGAAAAAGGGGAAATGTTTATGGAAGGAGAAACAGAAGATCGATGGTATAATATAAAAGTTCGAATTGTTTAAAACAATTAGCTCAGTATAATTTGGAAATTGAAAAAAAAACATTGTTGTTAGTAAGAATAAATTTAAATATGTGTTAAAATTTAATTTAATTTATTATGGTAACAATTGTTTAAGTTTTTTTTTAAATAAGATTTAAATAAAGATCAATTTTTTTGTGTAAAAATGTTACACTACATTTGTTAGCTACAAATCTGTTAGCTACATTTTTTTCCCAAAAAATTGGCTAAAAAAATCAATGAAATCATTTTTTGACACGCTTGACATTATTTTTTTGACAAACTTATAATGCCATAATTCTCTATAATAATAATATATTTTCATGTCATACAAACAATTAATTTTATTTTTTTCCAAAAAATTGGGTAAAAAAATAAATAAAAATCTTTCTTTTGACACACTTGACAACATTTTTTTGAAAAACTTATAATGCCATAATTCTCAATAATAAAAAAAAATTTCATTTCAAACAAACAATTAATTTTATTTTTTTTCCAAAAAATTGAAAATGTAATAAAATTGTAAATTAGTAATTTATTTTTGATTATTGTGAGAAAAAAAGCGAATCATAAATTAAAGCAGAGAAACAAAATGAGATTATTTGTTCAGCTTTCATCATTTTCTAAAACAATATTATTGTCCCCATGCGCGATATTCTTATTTTGCACAATATCTTTAGCATCATTAGGAAAATCACTTGGTGTTAGAAGGTTCGATGTTAAGGTGTAATTAAGAGCAACGTAAAATTTTATGCAATCATCAAACAATAAATGCACAGGATGATGGTTTATGAAACATGTTTGGAAATGGACATCTTATGAAAAGTCGAGGGGAATTATGTGTCGTTAGTTATTCAAGGACACTAGAAGAGGGAACAGTTGTAGAGAATGAAGGAAATATTGTTGTTCAAACTGTGGATATTATGAATGTTTTTAATGGCGATGATGAAAAAAGTTGCGCTGAAACAGGGACCCTTTAGGTTTTTGTTTTGTGGCACATCTGGCGCGAAACAAAAACCAGTGTTAATTTTTTTATATAAACCGTAATTGTTTTACGGTTAGTTGTGTGCTATTTTGGCGCAATATTGGTTTTTTTAATATTTTTGGAAAATATTTTATGAATATTTTTGGAAAAACCAGTTTAGGTTTTTGTTGTTTAATAATTTTAAATAAACCGGTTTTGGGTTTATTTATTTATTTTTTTTAATTGAAATTGAATAAGGTACGTACGTACAAATTTGAAAATGTTTATTAGGTTATAAATAAAAACTTTCTGAACTAATAGGCCTAAAAAGCCATCCATGGGGCTTTCCCCCTTAACATTGATTATGTTATTAGGTCGCCTCTGTCCATAATGGACATGCGATCGAAGATCATTTTTTTCTTCTCTTCATTCCAGCGAGGGAGTTCTCAGACGACGGGGAGTGGTGCTGCTGTGTTTGTGATTAGGTACAAACCAGTAGTACCATTCTTTGCTCAGAGGCTTCTTCGGTGGAATGAAGATTAGAACCAATTTATATTTTTTCAGGATCAGAGGCTTCACCTCATACAATTTCAATTTTAATCTTATTTAAACATATTAAGCTTTGCAATAGAACAATGTCTATGGAGTTTAAGACTTGAAGTCTGGCGCTCGGGAGCGTTCTCCAAGGAAACGTCATTAGTTCTAATAATTTATTTTTAGCTTAGTTTTAGGGTAAGGAATCACAACTGGGTCAGTAAAAATGGGGCTAAGGTCTAACCGTGACAGTTGTGATTGCCTTTGTTAATGTTAAGTTGGGGGAGAAACCGTTCTGTACAATCTGGTCGTTAGGGGCTTATCTAGTCGGTTCTCACATGCATTCTTGGGGAATGCTCGTGATCGTGAGAATTCAAGAATAGAATTAGATGACATTGGACATTTGTATCATATTTCGGTTGTTTTTTTTGTCAACAAACAAGTCTTGACGTGGAAATCTCTTATCTTTATTAAATAAAAAAATAAAATAAATAAAACAAAAAATTTTTGAAAATTAAATCATTAATATTTTATTAAATAAAACAATCTTTTTAGAATAATAATATAAATAATTTTAAGATAAATTAATTAAATAAAATTTTTACTAATAAATCAAAAAACATCCAGATATAAATCGCATAAATAATTTTAAGATGTTACTGGATTTCAGCATATCTGAAATTAAGAAATTAAATAAATAAAAATTATTATATTATATAAAAATATAATTTTAGGTATATTAATTAAACAAATATCTTTTTAAATAAATACCATTGAAAATTTTTTTGGGATATATATAAAATAAATTGAATAAGAATAATTTAAATAATTAGCCATATGTTTTTCATACATCAGGTTCTCTGTTTCTGGTTCCTTTTGACGTGACTTCGGTTTGTTATTCTCTTATATCGTCATTCAATGATAAATATTTTATATAGTCAAAACAATTTTTGTAACAAGTCGCGATTGGCGATTATCATAGTCCTTTCTTCTAGGATAAACAACGGATAGGAACGTTAGTTCTATCATCACCAGCCTAGTTTTATAACGGTGGACAATTTCAATTTTTACTCTGAAAATAATAATTTTTAAACTCAATTATAATTTTATTAATTTTCTTAAATTGTAGTAAACGTAGCTACTTTTTTCTGTACTACTGTTGACGGTTTAGTTACGTCACTTAATAAACATGTTTATTTTTGCTGGAAGGGGAAAACAGAAGATTGATGGTATGATATAAAAGTACGACTTGTTTAAATCGATTCGATTAGTATAGTTTCAAACTCGAAGCATTATAATGCTTAAATCAAATCAATTAGTTGATAATTTTTAAAATGTTCAGTGAGTAATAAACTAAAATTAACACAAAAAATATGTTGCCGTGTGAAATTAAATACAAAAAAAAATATAAATTTTTGATTATAAAGAAAATAAAATTATTTATTGTATTATTGTGATATTCATGTTTTATTATTTATTTATTTGTGTTGATGTAATGAGTTTAGTGAAAACAAAAGTTATTTGTCAAACCGAAATAAAAATTTGACATAAATAAATTCAAAAGCTAAGAATAAAAATGAGTTTATTTGTTCAACTTTCATCATTTTCTAAAACTATAATATTGTCACCATGCACGATATTCCTATTTTGAATCATTAGGAAAATCACTTCGAACGTTGTATGCTAAACTTGGAGTAATGTAAAAGTTTATATAACAATTAAACCATCAATTTTATGTGATATGTTTGGAAATGGACAACTTATGAAAAGTCGAGGGGAATTATATGTCGTTAGTTATACAAGGACACTAGAAGATGGAACAGTTGTAGAGAATGCAGAAAATATTGTTGTTCAAACTGGTGATATTATGAATGTTTTTTTAGTTGCGATGGAAGTTTTATCCATCCATATGTTGCGTTGATGAAGGAAAACTGTTACAGCGATGGAAGTTGTTATGAATTAAAACGTCAAAGCGTACTTTATATGATATTGGAAAACAACAATAATCAGGAATATTAATGGAAGTTTTTTTTATATATTTTGATTTGTATAATTTTTGATTTTGTTTTTGATTAAATTATTTTCATGTGAGTAAATTAATAGTATTTTTCTGTAATGCAAAGTGTAAGAGATTTCCAAGTGATTATTCTGTTTGTGTATAAAATTCAGTGGTTCAGTTTTCATAGTAGTTTGTGAGCTATCCGGTATAATAAATTATATAATTTCATGTAAAAGCCCAATGGTTTCAATGTGTCAGGCCTTTGCGACGGTAGATGTCGCTTTTTTCATTTAATGCTTCTCATTAATCATTTTGTTTTATACAATATTTTTGTAATTTACTTGTGTAGTCCCTGGGCCTTCACCTACATAATTTTCTGATTACCATATATTTTATACTCCGTGAGGCGTCTGTCCTTGACGAGCTCGAAAACATTCGTTCTGCGATTTTTTTCAAATCGGCCGCTTTTGCTTTCGGCAAGCTCCGAAAAATTCCGATTGCCCGGGATCTTGTAAATTTTTGTTTTTTTTAACTATGGGGGTTGGAAATTTGATTTAGAACACAAGGGTAACCTTGTCCGACAAAAATTTGTCTGCTATTGTCTAGTCCGACAACCTAAACATCCAAAATGTCAGTTGTCGGATTCGACAATAGCAAACACATTTTGATCGGACAAGCTTACCCTCGTATTCTAAAACAAATTTCCAACCTCCACAGTTAAAAATAATAAATGAAGTAGCAAATTTACAAGATCGCGGGCAATCGGCATTTTTCGGAGCTTGCCGAACGCAAAAGCGGCCGATTTGAGAAAAATCATAGAACAAATGTTTTCAGGCTCGTCAAGGACAGGCGAAGTATAAAATATGTGATAATCAGAAAATTATGTAAGTGAAGGCCCAGGGACTAGTGGCTAAAACTTAGTGAAATAAAGTTGTAAGAATTGTAAATCAAAGTGAATTTTTTATTGAGATTGCCATCGCCATTTTGTACCCGGATAACCCTTTTTATTTTACATTAATATAAATAACCTGCACCAGTACCTGGATTAATTCTCAAAAATCTTCAAAATTATTTTACCACCGCAATTGTACCCGGATTACCAATTCAATTCTTCTCAAAAAATATAATCCAACAATCAAGAACAATCAAGCAACACACTATTTTTACTTTCCATAATTTCATTCCAGTGAAATAAAATAAGGAAAAACAAAAAACTGCTATTGAGTATGTATTTATCTCTCAATATGAGATGACATCTTCATTATAAAAGATTGATTTAAACATAGTTTAAGGCTGCGAACAATTAACGGTATTTAAATTTATGGATATTGTAGGTTTGTAAGGTTATAGCTAATGTCTTTTAGCACAGTGTGAAGTCAATACGAAGTAAAATTAGGAATGCATTCAGGAGATTTTTATGACACCTTAATACTTTCTTCAGTTTTTAAAAGAAATGTTTTGTGGTTATTCTGTTATTTTATACATTTTGTTTTTGTGTTCTTTTTGAAGTGAAAACTTGTGCAATTTTGTATGGGGAAAACTTATATATTCGAATGTGATGATGACTCGAATGATTCGCTTAATAAATATTGAATATAAAATAGATATTAAAAGAGAGTGCGATAAATTGTAATCATTTGTTATTTGCTTATTCTCATTTTCTTGATTTATAATTTGTTTTTTATTGAATTTGTTTTTTTCGGTTTAAGTGTAGTGTGTTAGTGTGGTATAGTAAGTAAAGATTTTGTTGTATTTTTAAGTAAAATAAAAAAAATTGTTTTATTATATTTGATTTGTGCGTTTTTCTTAATCATATATTGGTTTTTTCTTTTTATTGAATTTGATGTTTTTCTCAGCTAATAGTAGTGTGGTAAAGTAAGAAAAGATTTTGTTGTATTTAGACGATTAATTTTAGTTTCACTTAATCTTAATTTCACAGTTTTAAGTTTTCACTTCTGCCGGCAGTCTTCAAGACTGTCTTCTTTTTTTTAATTTGGTTTTTGAATTATGCCCAATAAATTGATATGCGTAAATCCTTCTTTCTAATAATGAGGACCTTTGAGAAAAAAGGACATTTAATTTGACAGTAACTTATATTTTCAAACCCAACTGTTTCCATATTTCCAGAAAACGTTTTTATTTATCGTAAATGCTGCTTTTCAATAATTATAAATTTTGTGGAAAACGACATTTAATTTACAACAACTTGATATATTCAAACTGTTTATTTTAATTGGAAGTAGCTGAAGCTAGATTTATTTCGATGCATTATATGGTATCCAAATAATTAATTATATGTGTCAAATTTAACTGGACCAAAAAGTTTCCCCCAATAAAGTTGGTCAAAACTTTTCGGTAATAATATGTATGAAACTGATTCTTTTGAAACAATTAATGCTTTTTTGACACGATGCTCATTCAGCCATCGAGTCTTTTGTAATTTTAAGGTTCCACATTCATAAAACAAAAACTTACAAGAAACAAACATTTTTGAAATCATGCCCGAAGTTGCGTTTGAAATTGGTTAATTCTCTGGAGTCTCTATTATTTATATCTAGATATTTTGTGTCAAAAAATATAATACTATTAAAATTGTGATAAGAAAATTAATTTAAATTAACAAAAAAACACTATTATTACAAACAAAAATCAATATCATTACAAAAAAACACTTTTACTTACTTGAGTTTAATTGATCTCAAAAATCCCCAATAAACAAACTATCATTTATTTTTAATGATATTTTTCGAAATTTAAAATTTAACTTAAATTTTATTTTAATAATTCGCTTTGTTTTTTTAATATTTTAATTTAATTAATTTATTTGAACAAAGTTAAGTTAAAACTTAACTAAATTATAATTGAAATCGTTTTTATACAACGACTTTGTACTTTGAAAAGGCTTTTTATTCATCTCTGTCATTGTGTTTTCCCTCTCATTTTTAAAAATAAACACTACCCATGCTTTGTAGAGCCGCCGTATAAAAAAACATAAACAGGCAGAGAAAAATCATTAAAACAAATCGTCCAACACCATTTAATCATAACAATAAGGTCCCTAAGAAATCAATCAATCATTATTAATCGAATATATTTTTATTCAAATTTTGCAAAGCAAAGTATCCTACTAATGTTGCCAAGATCTGCGTAGGATTGGTATAAAATAATAAAATAAAATTATTGATTAATCATCTCATTATATGATCCGTTAAATGCTTTAAAATAAACTTTACAGTGAACCGTCATATATAGACAGATGTGACTTTATGAAACGACTTTAAGTTGTTTTATATTACGGAATGAAGGTATGATTAATACGTTGACTATGTGTTGTTAGATTTTAAAAGAAAATGTCTATTGAACAGATGTTTGTTGGTCGTTAAAGTCTCAAAAAACAATTTTGTGAATATAAATTACCAAAACATTTTGAGCCAAGAAAATTTTTGTCTTTCTCGGAACATGTTTAATGTTTTTAAAATTATGTCTGAACGTAGGATGCATGCTGAGGAACATCATGATACCACAGCAATATATGTAAGCCCCTCTTAAAAAGAAAACACCTTTTTCAAAATTAATGTCAATAAGTGTGTTTGTGTTTTGTATCGAAATCGAATTAGTTTGTGTTCATCAGAAAAAGCGTAAACCGAATTATCTTTCTAAAAAATATTCATTGAATTTCTACTAATAACATTAAATCCAAAAATTCCTTTTCGAATCATAATAATCGAATTCAATCTTTAAATAATTTTCTTGACTGACCAATAAAATCTAAAAACCAATTTCATTCAATAAATATTTGTTGTGATAACGAAAAATCTTTGATCAATTTTTCAATTTACTTATAAATTTTTCTTCAAAACAATTTTTTTTTATCTTTTTATATAAAAAAAAAATTTTTTTTGGGATATATTTCTATTCTAAAAGCTTTTTTATTGCTAGATTATTTTGTAGATTTTAGGGTCTGAATAATATTTTATATCTATTATTTGGATTTAAGAGATTCGGTTGTTTATGACATGGTAGATGTTGACGATTTTGTAATTGACAAAAAAATTCTTTGTGAAGTTTGTTTTGAAATTCAATATTTTTAAGCAAATTTTATTCCAAAATCAATTTCCTATTAACTTTAAACATTTACCAAAGATTATTTTTCTTGGTCGTTGGGTTTTTACTTTGTGGCGTCGTTATATATATATTTTGTTTTATTTTAAATCACAAACTTTGTTTTTTCGAAGAAACGTGATTGGAATTCAGATTGGAATTTTTATAAAGTTTTCAGTATAAAAGTTCATTAACAAACCAATTATTCTATTTACAGTTGAAAAGGGAAAATAGTAAATTTGAGGGTTATTAATGTGGAGGGTTGTTTTCTTTTCAAGACAAAAAAATATAAAATAGCTTAAAAACCACTTTAAATGCCAGCGATGTACCAGTTAACAACAAAAAATCGATAAGTTATCATCTAGCATTTTTTTGCGATTCAAAATTTTTTTATTTGCCTGATTGTATAATAAAGTTATTGTTATGTTTGTTTTATGAATTTTTTGTATTATATTTTCAATAAACTTAAAAGTAAATTTCTGTTTAGCAAAAGTTAAATTCTTATTTGATTTCTTGTTAATATAACAACAAAAAAAAAACACACAAAAAATACAAACAACGAGCATTATATATTTAGAAATTGAAAACAAGAAAACATTTTTGTGAAACTTTTTAATTTCAACATAGAAAAGCGTGAAAACAAACAAAATCATAAAGTTGTAAGAGAATTTCTTGATGTTGATACAGATGTTTCGCATTACTATTTTTTGGCTTCTGCTTTTCAGCTTAGTTTGTTAAATCGGATTTATTTTCATATTTTGTTATAGAGGAAATTTTTTTTACACATAATTTTTTCCCGTTTGGCCATAAAATTTTGAGTTACAGTATGTAATGAATTTGACAAAATACCTTAATCGAAACGACTACTTTACTTATCATCAAACAAATAACAACCATATGCATTGGTTTAATTGGTGTTACTTACACACATCTGTAACTGTACTTAGGTACTCAGTTACGCCAGGATATAACAAAATAATTTTAATCACTAATTCCGAAATAAAACCTAAAAGCACCCAATATGGGCTATACCCGTAAGAAAAAATCTCTAATGAACAAATATATTTAGAGGACCATGATGGTCTTAGAAAAAGCAATGATTGATGGTTGTCTTGTAGTGATTGTAGTGACGAGCGACGACTTTCGTGATTGTATGTCCTCTTCCACTTGCAAAATGTATCCAAAATCTTTAAATTAACTCAAACCAACAGGAACATTTGTCAACAGAGAAATATGGCACGAAGCGAACCTTGTTTTCTTCAGTAATACATTTTTGATGTACTCCTTTTTAATAATTCAACAAAAAATTCCTCTAGCATACCCTTTTGTTGTACACCATAAATCAAAACAACGCCAATATCTTTTCAATAATTTTATTATGTTAATAAGTTGTTAAGTTTAAATGCAATAAAAAACTATTTGTTCGACTTTATGTTAACATTTTTCCAATTTACAGATAGAAAATAAAGTGTAACGCTAACATTCTAATCTTAATCAACACTATCGCGTCATATCATTCAATTTAAATTTTGTTTTATTTTATTTTTGATTATAAATCTACTCTTATTAGATTTTCACAAAAAAGTTAATACACACAAGAGCGTCCGATTACCAAAAAAAAAATATATTTTGTTTATAACTCATTTAACATTATGACTCAAAAAACTTTTACAATTTTAATTACATTAAAAATATAACAATTAATTTCAGATTAAAAATATCCCGTACTCAAAATGAATTTTTATTTGAAAAATGAATTATCAAATCACAAATTTTGATTTTTTTTTGTCTAATTTTTTTTTTTTTTTTTTTTTTTTTATTCAAAGTTAGGCATGTTTAGTGTTAATTATAACAAATTATAAATTAACGTCTCTGAATATCCGAAGATACCATGCCAACTAGGGATAAGAATGGAATAAAAATTAAGATTCTCTGAGAAATTTATGAACGTTAACTTTAAAGCCTTGAGGATTAAATTCATCAGGAAAAACCCAGGAAGGTAAGGCATTCCAAAGATGAGAGACTCTGTTGAAAAAGTCACGTTGGAAGGCTACAGTTCTACACCTAATTATTTGAACTGTAAAGGGATGCGCTGCTACGTTTGCTCTGGTGTGACGCGAAAGGTTTGCTGATTTAGGTAAAATCGATTTGATCTCTTCAGAAGCTCGCTCATCCATAATATATTTATAAAATATAGTCAAATCAGCAACATTTCTTCTGTGCTGCAAGGAATCAAGACCGTTAGTAAGACTTGGGTTACCAATGAGTTTAATAGCTCTACGCTGTACAGAATCAAGGCAGTTGAGACTACTCAAGTAAGCTCCACCCCATATGTGAGAACAGTATTCCATGCAGGGACGTATAAAATATTTATAAACTAAAAGAAGTTGTTCGCTATCGAAAAACTTACGACATCGCCCCAAAAATCCTAACTTTTGAACAGCATTCTTAGCCAGATTAAAAATATGAGAATTCCACTTCATATTATTTTCAATCTCAACTCCTAGAAGTCTGACAGACTCATTCTCTAAAAGATTTTTGGGGCCAAACGTTAATGGAAAAGGATTGGGTGTCGTTATCCTAGAAAAATGACAAACCTGTGTTTTGCTTGTATTGAATTCAACACTGTTAGCAATACCCCAATCCATAATTGTTTTAAGATCAGTGTTAAGGGAATCTATCAACTTTGATCTACACTCACTAAGCGCTAAGGGTGTATATAATTTAGGTGCTTCATGAGACGCATGAAGCGTGCTGTCATCAGCAAAACTATGTATAGGATGAACCGTTGAGTCCAACAAATCATTAATATAGATAAGAAAAAGAGTTGGTGACAAAGCGGAACCCTGAGGAACTCCTGCATTAGTTGAAAAAGTATTCGATGATACACCGTCAACATTGACCCGAAACTTTCGATCAGATATAAAGCTCTGTGTCCAAGATATAAGCTGCTCGTCTAAACCATAGGATCTCAATTTGCATATAAGGTTGTTATGCCAAACTTTGTCAAATGCCTTGGAAATATCAAGAGCAACACCGAATGTTTCTCCAAAGTTTTCAAGCGACTTGTTCCAGATATGAGTGACAAAAGACAGCAAATCTCCCGTCGCTCTTCCTTTTCGAAATCCATATTGTCTCTCATTAATTAATTTGGAAGACTCTAAGAAGCTCATTAAATTAAAATTGACATATTTCTCAAAAATTTTAGCAACTACCGATAAAATTGAAATGGGTCTGTAATTCGTAGGATCAGTCTTACTGCCCTTTTTTGAAACTGGCTGTACACTAGCCATTTTCCAAATTTCAGGAAAAATTCCTTTCTTATATGACAAATAGAAGATTTTAGTGAGGATTGGTGCTAGCTCCCTAGCAAATGTTTTAAGTATAATCGGAGGAATAAAATCAGGGCCTGTTGCCTTGCCAGTATTGATTTTTAAAAGCATTTTTCGAACAATGTTTTTCCGAAAAATTATCCGCCTCATTTTATAAGAAACTTTAGAAATAGGTTTAGGTTGGAAATTAGGTTCTTTTAAAGTAGAATTTAAAGAGAAATAATGCCCAAGCAAATTAGCTTTCTCTTTTGGATCAATGATAGGGACATCTCTATTAACAAGAGGCGGTAGGGAAGATTTACAAAAGTTGCTTTGGACAGCCTTTGCGGCTTTATAGAAATTGCGTGAACCAGTCGGATGTTCTGCGAATTTAGATGCTTTTTTCCTATTAAATAGATGTTTCTCTTCATCTATTAACTTACGACATAAATTTCTCTCTTTACGGTACTGTCTAAGGTTTTCATCGGTTTTGTTTTGATTATACTTTCGAAAAGCCTTTTTTTTAACTTTTATAGCTTTTTTGCATTTACTAGAAAACCATAGATCAGTTTTTGGAATGATCAATTTATTAGGAATAAATCTGTGCATACCATCAATTACAGTTTCAGAAAAATTTGATGCAGCTATGTCTGGGTCTTGGCCGGTAAGGCAATAGCGTTTCCAAGGAAAACATCTAAAAAAACTTTTAAGTCGTTGCCAATCCGCAGCTTTGTAATCCCAAACATTGCGAGGATTCGCTTTAAATTGTTTTGGAATTTGTATATTTAGTTGTGTGGAGATCAAATTATGATCTGAACCACCCAATGGTTCTGATATTTTAAATTGAACCAGATATGGATCGTTTGTCAAAAATAAATCAAGTAAATTACTACTTTGACCAGGAATGTCAGGAACTCTGGTTGGCAGGTCTATTATTTGAGTAAAATTGTGATAAAGAGCAAACAACTCAGCCTGTCTACCAACCTCGTCAGGTTTAGAACTGTGTGTAAGCCATTCTTTATTGTGGACATTAAAATCTCCAAGAACTATAAACTTTGCATTAGGATACTCAACCAACCTATCTATCTTCTCAGATAAGTCATGAAATAAATTAGAGTTCTCAGGTGAATTAGGTGAACGGTAAAGTCCAAAGACAAACAGCGTTTGACTTGGGCAACTAATTTTTAGTGACACCATATTGTGAAATTTTGCATTTAATTCAAATTTATTTAATCTCACATATGGTATAGTATCCCTAATATAAGCACAAACTCCATGCTTAATGTAGAAAGAGGATTCAAGTTCATAATTGGGACAAAGGTATCTGTTTTTATCTAAGGTCACAGCACGCGCACTGATAATCGTTTCCGTTAAAAACAAAATATCAGGTTTCATGGTTTCAAGAAAAAGATGGACTGAATTAAGGTTTATGTTCAATCCTCTTATGTTCGCATAGCTGATAGACAATTTTGCCATTTTAACTCAGAGAAATATCAATGAAAAACATACATACGAAAACCACAGTAATGCGAAAACAAACAAACTCAAATTGAAATTGAAATTGACTACTTCAATGTCTAATAATTTTCGTTTTATTATCAAGCGCGAACTAATCTTTATTTCTGTAAAAATGTCATCATAAAAAGTATCTTTTTCTTAAATTAAACGAAAGAGAAGATTTTGATTGCAATATATTTCTTTCATTTGTTATACACAATACATTTACTTTACGAATCCACAGGTTAATCCATATACCATACAAACATCTTTTTGTTGGTTTTTTTAACACGTAAACCACGCACGGAATTTATGAACACCCTTTTCATTATTTAAAAATACCAGCTAAAAAAACTGGAAATATTCATGTGTTGAAATATTTCATTTCTATTTATAATATCTCGTTTCATTATAACTTCATTTTTTTTCTTATTCAAATATTGCAAATAGAGTGCAAGTATATATAACAAAAACTATTATAACCTTGATGTTACAAAAAAAGTCAGGTGTGCCGATGATTATTGTTGATATTAAGAGTTTCCAGTTTTCATGTTCGCATCTCTCTTGTTTTTTTATTTATTAATACAAAGGAAAATAATAATATTATCTAGGTATGGATGGTGAATAGATAACAATAATAACTTCAGAAAATCATATGTTTGAAGGGGCGATCAATAAGTTCTTTGTATGGTGATCTGTTAAATGTTAAATTACGATAGCGCACAACATGTAGGTTGTTAGTTCAAGTATGGAAAACCTAATTTTTTTTTTTTTTTTTTTTTATATTCAAAGTTAGGCATGTTTAGTGTTAATTATAATAAATTATAAATTAACGTCTCTGAATATCCGAAGATACCATGCCAACTAGGGATAAGAATGGAATGCAAATTAAGATTCTCTGAGAAATTTATGAACGTTAACTTTAAAGCCTTGAGGATTAAATTCATCAGGGAAAACCCAGGAAGGTAAGGCGTTCCAAAGATGGGAGACTCTGTTGAAAAAGTCACGTTGGAAGGCTACAGTTCTACACCTAATTATTTGAACTGTAAAGGGATGCGCTGCTACGTTTCCTCTGGTGTGACGCGCAAGGTTTGCTGATTTAGGTTAAATCGATTTGATCTCTTCAGAAGCTCGTTCATCCATAATATATTTATAAAATATAGTCAAATCAGCAACATTTCTTCTGTGCTGCAAGGAATCAACACCGTTAGTAAGACTTGGGTTACCAATGAGTTTAATAGCTCTACGCTGTACAGAATCAAGGCAGTTGAGACTACTCAAGTAAGCTCCACCCCATATGTGAGAACAGTATTCCATGCAGGGACGTATAAAAGATTTATAAACTAAAAGAAGTTGTTCGCTATCGAAAAACTTACGACATCGCCCCAAAAATCCTAACTTTTGAACAGCATTCTTAGCCAGATTAAAAATATGAGAATTCCACTTCATATTATTTTCAATCTCAACTCCTAGAAGTCTGACAGAGTCATTCTCTAAAAGATTTTTGGGGTCAAACGTTAATGGAAAAGGATTGGGTGTCGTTATCCTAGAAAAATGACAAACCTGTGTTTTGCTTGTATTGAATTCAACACTGTTAGCAATACCCCAATCCATAATTGTTTTAAGATCAGTGTTAAGGGAATCTATCAATTTTGACCTACACTCACTAAGCGCTAAGGGTGTATATAATTTAAGTGCTTCATGAGACGCATGTAGCGTGCTATCATCAGCAAAACTATGTATAGGATGAACCGTTGAGTCCAACAAATCATTAATATAGATAAGAAAAAGAGTTGGTGACAAAGCGGAACCCTGAGGAACTTCTGCATTAGTTGAAAAGTATTCGATGATACACCGTCAACATTGACCCGAAATTTTCGATCAGATATAAAGCTCTGTATCCAAGATATAAGCTGCTCGTCTAAACCATAGGATCTCAATTTGAATATAAGGTTGTTGTGCCAAACTTTGTCAAATGCCTTGGAAATATCAAGAGCAACACCGAATGTTTCTCCAAAGTTTTCAAGCGACTTATTCCAGATATGAGTGACAAAAGACAGCAAATCTCCCGTCGCTCTTCCTTTTCGAAGTCCATATTGTCTCTCATTAAATAATTTGGAAGACTCTAAGAAGCTCATTAAATTAAAATTGACATATTTCTCAAAAATTTTAGCAACTACCGATAAAATTGAAATGGGTCTGTAATTCGTAGGATCAGTCTTACTGCCCTTTTTTGAAACTGGCTGTACACTAGCCATTTTCCAAATTTCAGGAAAAATTCCTTTCTTATATGACAAATAGAAGATTTTAGTGAGGATTGGTGCTAGCTCCCTAGCAAATGTTTTAAGTATAATCGGAGGAATAAAATCAGGGCCTGTTGCCTTGTTAGTATTGATTTTTAAAAGCATTTTTCGAACAATGTTTTTCCGAAAAACTATCCGCCTCATTTTATAAGAAACTTTAGAAATAGGTTTAGGTTGGAAATTAGGTTCTTTTAAAGTAGAATTTAAAGAGAAATAATGCCCAAGCAAATTAGCTTTCTCTTTTGGATCAATGATAGGGACATCTCTATTAACAAGAGGCGGTAGGGAAGATTTACAAAAGTTGCTTTGGACAGCTTTTGCGGCTTTATAGAAATTGCGTGAACCAGTCGGATGTTCTGCGAATTTAGATGCTTTTTTCCTATTAAAAAGATGTTTCTCTTCATCTATTAACTTACGACATAAATTTCTCTCTTTACGGTACTGTCTAAGGTTTTCATCGGTTTTGTTTTGATTCAACTTTCGAAAAGCCTTTTTTTTAACTTTTATAGCTTTTTTGCATTTACTAGAAAACCATAGATCAGTTTTCGGAATGAACAATTTATTAGGAATAAATCTGTGCATACCAGATTTATTTATACCTTCATACCATACCATACATACCATACCATCACCTAAGATGAGTTAACGAGAATCCAGTCTTTTTTAGAGCAAAAATTGTTCTGAATTGAATTTTTCACACGATACATGTTGAGCAGTACCAAATTTTGAGCATAACACATCCAGGAAAATAATAACTTTAAGTGTTTAAGAAATCTAGTTATAGCTATTAAGGTACACAATAACATGAGTGTTGTTTGGGAACACTTTTACGTCAAATTGTTTTATTTTGAATCATCAAAAACATGTAGTGATGTGAAAAATGAGACTTTAATGGTCATCAAGAATTCCGATTCGTGGTCCCATAGCAAGAAATTCATGTAATCGTTGGGACGGAGATTTAACATCCGTACTGTAAACGATATATAATAGTTTCAATTTGTTAACACTCGTTAAATTAAGTTTTAAGATGGTGCAGGCGCCAATTCTCACCTTTATTTAGGAACGAAGCTCAAAATAAATCAAAGCTCCAAATAAATGTAAAAAATCCCAAATGGCAGATATCCGCTAGGAATAGATAGATTCATCGGTGAGACAGATTTGTGTACAAGTAGAATCAGATGTGTCAGATTAGTTTAACCTTCGTCCGGCGGCATAATTTTACAACGCTAACAGGCGACAGAGGTACAATTGTACCTTCATATATTTTATATGGAAATCCTAAAGGTAGACAATTATTGTGCGATAAATAGATAATTTAAAGAATTTCCGCATTATTTAGAACATGCTTTGAAAGAATTATGGCGTTATGAGTTGGTCAAAAAAATGTTGTCAAGCGTGTCTAAAGAAAGATTTATTTATTTTTTTACCCAATTTTTTGGCAAAAACTAAAATTAATTATTTGTTTGACAAGAAATTTTATTATTATTATAGAGAATTATGGAATTATAAGTTTGCCAAAAAAATGTTGTCAAGTGTGTCAAAAGAAAAATTTTTATTTATTTATTACCCAATTTTTTGGATAAAAGTGAAATTAATTATTTGATTGACATGAGAAAGTCAAAAGAAAGATTTTTATTTATTTTCTCCCAATTTTTTGAAAAAAATAAAATAAATTATTTGTTTGACATGGAATTTTATTATTATTATTGAGAATTATGCCATTATAAGTTTGTCAAAAAATGTTATCAAGTGTGTCAAAAGAAAGATTTTTATTTATTTTTTACCCATTTTTTTGGAAAAATAAAATCAATTATTTGTTTGATATGAAATTTTATTATTATTATAGAGAATTATGGCATCATAAGTTTATCAAAAAAATGTTGTCAAGTGTGTCAACAAAAGAAAGATTGTTTTGATTTTTTACCCAATTTTTTGGAAAAAAATAAAATAAATTATTTGTTTAACATGAAATTTTATTATTATTGTTGAGAATTATGGCATTATAAGTTTGTCAAAAAATGTTATCAAGTGTGTCAAAAGAAAGATTTTTATTTATTTTTTACCCAAGTTTTTGGAAAAAAATAAAATTAATTATTTGATTGACATGAGAAAGTCAAAAGAAAGATTTTTATTTATTTTTTTACCCAATTTTTTGGAAAAAAATAAAATAAATTATTTGTTTGACACAAAATTTTATTATTATTATAGGGAATTATGGCATTATAAGTTTGTCAAAAAAATGTTGTCAAGTGTGTCAAAAGAAAGATTTTTATTTATTTTTTTACCCAATTTTTTGGAAAAAAATAAAACTAATTATTTGTTTGACACGAAATTTTATTATTATTATTGAGAATTATGGCATTATAAGTTTGTCAAAAAATGTTATCAAGTGTGTCAAAAGAAAGGTTTTTATTTATTTTTTACCCAATTTTTTGGAAAAATAAAATCAATTATTTGTTTGATATGAAATTTTATTATTATTATAGAGAATTATGGCATCATAAGCTTGTCAAAAAAATGTTGTCAAGTGTGTCAACAAAAGAAAGATTGTTTTGATTTTTTTACCCAATTTTTTGGAAAAAAATAAAATAAATTATTTGTTTAACATGAAATTTTATTATTATTATTGAGAATTATGGCATTATAAGCTTGTCAAAAAAATGTTGTCAAGTGTGTCGAAAGAAAGATTTTTATTTATTTTTTAGCCAATTTTTTGAAAAAATAAAATTAATTATTCGTACGACATGATATACATCGCTGATCAATACTAAAAACCATGTCCCCATAAAAGACTTTTGCCGAAAACTATATCAAAATCCGTAACCCAGACCGAAGTCTTGATATCTCAGAGCTGTGAGATTTCAGCCCCTCCATATTTATATTATTATATTATACACGAGTCTATGATATAATAACTATAATACCGTTATTTTATCATATAAAAGGTATGAAGGTACAATTGTACCTTTACCGCCAGTTATGATAATGAAAACCTCTCGAACCCCTATCTCTGAAAAAGCTGGGGATATTTGTCTAAAATTATTTCTGCATGATCCAGCAGGAAAATGTAAAAATCTCATAAAACTTTAACCTTCTCCGGCTTCTACAAGAAAAGTTATTAGTATTTAAAAACGGAAAAGGTAAAATTGTACCTATGCCGTCCGACAAAGGTTAAATTAGAGTTTACAATTTCATTTTATTTGAGCACTCGTTTCACTCCTCGAAATAAAATTCATAAATTGGAATGTTTATAATTTCAATATTGTTTCTCCTCGAAAAGCAAAATTTTTAATTTTTTCGATTTCCCTCCTTTGGAGTTATTATTTTCTTTTTCTTTTCATTCATCCATTCGTTAAAGAAGAAATTAGTACCTTTTCGTCATACTTTTAATGTATTTTTATAATAAATAATGCTTGCAAAATTGAACAAAACATTTAGAAGAATCGTTTATTTTTTACGTTAGACAGCATCAATTTTGAAGCAAAAATTGAAAGTTTGAGTATTTTGTTATATATATGAATAAGCATAACAAATGGAAAAGCCCTAAAATATTAATTGTTTTGTTTGAATTATGTAAGATAGTTAACCATTGTAAAAAAAGGTTTACCCTATAAGTTTTTTATTATAAAATTAATAAAATACATATTGCCACACTTTTGATGGGGCAAATATTTTAAAATTGTACCACAAAAATATTGCTTACGTATTTATATATAGATAAATAAACACAACACTTTTTTTCAACTAAAAAATAAAAAAGAAAGCGCAGTTTACTCTTTCTAGTTCAAACGGCATTAACTGAAGAATAAGTCAAAGTTAAAAAATAAAAAAAAAGATGATAAGCGGGGTTTTTAAAAAATTAATGGTTGCTCTCAAAAAACTGAAAAATTGCGTGGAAAAAGACATCGAAATTTTTTTTTGTGTTTTTTCCTAAAAACTACATACAATTACAAAAATTTCAAAAAAAAGCGTCGCTTTTAATGAATTTTTGACAAAATCATGGGTATTTGAAAAATGAACAGCAATTTTTTTAAAAAATTCATAACATTTTTTGGGTTTGGTGAAAAAATTTAAAAAAAACTATAAAACATATTATTACTGGGGTACAAAAGGATAAATATTTTCAATAATAAATTATTAATTAATTAAATAATTAATGAAATAATTTCAGCCAAATTGAGAGAGATCGGGTCAAAAGTGGTCGATTTGGCGTGGAATACCTCTTTATATACATATAAGTAAATTTTTTTTTCTATTTTCTCTCTCCGCTTCGAAATTTTTCGGAAATTCCAAGATGAGTATGAATGCAATAGGTAGATTTTTATATGAAATCTACCTAAAATGGTCTTCTCTATTCAACAAAGATGCCGGAAGTTACTTCATTTTCGAAACGTCATTAAAATATACATTTGACAAAAGACAATTAAGTCAATTCCTGACAATTAAGGATTGTCCTCAATCCTCTTTTCTGATTCTACATAGTTAAGATCTTCCTCTGGCGTAACAACAAGACGCATATGGTCAGCAGGTACTAAACTTTGATAACAACGCTTTCCTTCGGTGCTAGCTGAACCTTCAACTCTATACCTGTCACCATACAGTACATCTACCACATAATATGGCCCTCCATATCGTCGTTCCAATTTTCTACTGCCTTCCATAGCTGGTGGCTCGCGGAAAACAACAACTTTACCAATCTGGTATGTTTTTTGAGAATGGAGTTTCAGGTCAAATCTTTCGTTCTGCTGCTGCTGATTTTTTTAATACGCGCTGATGCTTCTTTCCTCAATAGTTCTCGTGCTACTGGATCAAATTTTTTATTATTTACAGCTTCAGTTAATAATGTAAGTGTGAGTTTGTCTCCAACAATCGGTATCAGCAAAAATCCGAATAGCAATTCTTGAGATAATATGTTCGTTATCGAATGGGGCAGACTATTCACAGCCCACTGAATCGTTGGCAACTGGTCCTCCCATTTTTCATGTTGCTTGTCTGCCATGGTTCTTAAAGAATGCATAATGGCGTTGTACCGTTCTACCTGATCATTACCCGTAGGCGTTGCAGTAGCATTCAAAATATGTCGTATATTTTGGATTTTTGAGATCAATTAAACTCAAGTAAGTAAAGAAGTAATTGGAATTTTTTCAATTCAAACGTATGGTTTGAAGTTTCTCAGAAAAAAACTTCATTTCACATTTTACGTGTTTCGGATGGGATTCGAACCTACCCTCGTCAGTGCCCGGCTCGAATTCTTGGTCAGACACGCTATCGATTACGCCGTTGAGGCGATGACAATTTCAAAGTTGAAACTACTTTATCACTTAATTATTTTTTTTTACTTAAGTTGAATTTTTCCACTGTCATTAGACTCTATATTATGGAAATGCTTTTACATTATATGGGATTTTTTGCATTAATGTCGTATATTGTTTTGTCTACAAAGTCTCCCAAAGTTTTTGGATGTGAATGCTGATCCATGGTTTGTCATAACTCGACTTGGCATACCAAAACGCATGGCATAATTTTTTAACGCATTTTCAAAAAATTGTGACGACTAGCTGGTTTTAAGTGAATGTATTTGGTAAATGCATCGATGATCACTAGCACATAAGAATTTCCCTTATTACTTTTTATAAAAGGACCCAAATGGTCTAAATGCTAGAGTTATGATTCAGAACGGGGATTTTTTCAATAGGGTAATTCACGGTGATATAGAGATTCGCTGCAAGTGTCAATGATACATGGTCACTATTCTAGCTCGCACACCTTTCGGTACATAAAATAATAACTCATCGTTGACTTTCCAGTAAAGTCGATCATTTTCGATTAAATAATTTTTATTTTTGGGATGTTTTATATTTTTTTTTATATTATTTACATCGGAGTCCGTTTCTTGCAAAGCTTGTATCGAAGCACTATCTATTTCAACACGGAGGATATTTCACAAGATGGTTCTACAAGATTTCTACTTAATGCATCTAAATGCATCATCTGTTTCCCATTTCTATGGCAAATATCAAAGTCGTACTCTAGTAACCTGAGCCATCATCTCTCTATACGTGGCACTATATCACGTTTTCGTCAAAGTCGTTCTCAATGAGCAACAATTAGTAACCAAACTAAAATGTTTTCCGAGCACAAAACAAAGGAAACGGTGTAAAGACTCTACCACCGCTAATGTTTCAAGCTCGAAACTGTGGAACTTTTTCTCTAAATTGGTTGTTTGCCTACTGCAATATGACATAAGATGAAGCCCACCGTTACCTTCTTTTTGTAAAAGTATACCAACGACACCAATGGCGCTTGCATCCGTAATGTTGTGGTACGAGTCGGTATCAGGTATGAATTGGAATTGGGAAAATTTTCGAAGTGCCATAATTTCGAAATTCGGTAAATATCGTGATGTTGCGGAGGTTCATTTTACATTAGCTCAAAGGAAGAAAAAATCGATCAAATCGTATACAGAGTATGCTCATACAATTCGTAAACTCTCTAGCGAGATTTAGTCCCTGGGCCGGCGCTGATTTCATGTGATGATTACCACATATTTTATACTTCGTAAGGCGCCTTCAAATCGGCCAATTTTGCGTTCAGGTAGCTTCGAAAAATGCCGATTGCACGCGATCTTGTTAATTTGCTACCACATTATTTTTTCTTGACTGTGGGGCTTGGAATTTTTTTTAGAACAAGAGGGTAAGCTTGTCCGACCAAAATGTGTCTGCTATTTTTGAGTCCGACAAATAATGCAGACAATAGCAGACAAATTTTTGTCGGACAAAGTTACCATTATGTTCTAAATAAAATTTCCAACCCCCATAGTTTGAAAAAACAAAAATTTACCATTTTTCGGAGCTTGCCGAACGCAAAAGCGGCAGATTTAAGAAAAATCGCAGAACAAATGTTTTCGAGCTCGTCAAGGATAGGTGGCTCACGAAGTATAACATATGTGGTAAGCATCACATGAAATTGGCGCCGGCCCAGGGGACTACAAATAAATTTCAAGAAAATAGTTTTAATTCGATAAATCAAAATCGTCATCGCGTTTGTTTTCGTTGTAATTCAGAAAATTATATCGCTCGTGATTGTCCGAAAAAAGTCTTTTGTAGTTTCTGATGTAAAGAATGTCATTATGAGATTGCGTGTCCTTCTAAAAAACCGAAAGATATTGTCGAAATCACGGAAAATGAATATATTAAAATTTGAATATAATTGTAATGGGAATCGAGCCTATTTTTTAAAAATAAAACACATTGGTTAACT
Source organism: Diogma glabrata (assembly GCA_963693315.1). Lineage (NCBI taxonomy): Eukaryota > Metazoa > Arthropoda > Insecta > Diptera > Cylindrotomidae > Diogma > Diogma glabrata. The sequence goes on along the minus strand of OY856187.1, from coordinate 10,719,905 downwards.
ACTTTCCCACACGCCTTAAATATTATTAACAGATGATTTCGAAGTTGTTTTATATTCGTAATCGTCTCTTGCAATAATTTCCGTTTAAAATTTATCATAAAACAGTTGTGCAATCTCCTCAAATTGGAATCGCTCTATTTACCCAAAAAGACAAGAAAAAAAAATCAAGCAATAGGTTACTTCTCGTTTGCTGTATTGTCCTGAACTTTTGAAATTGTTTTTGCTTTCCTTTTTTGTAAAATATAATCCCTTGCAATCATTTTGTAATCAATTTTTTTTCATAATTCTTTTCCAGTTAGTTGTACAAATTCCTTAGTGGGTGTATTAATCAGGAAAAAGTTCCCAAGAACCAAACTCATCGTTTTTATAGGCGATGTATAGCCGAGTGTGTTAACGCACTAGTCTTACATTGTTAGGGTCGACGGTTCGAATCCAGTCAAATCCAATATGGATTTTTCTGGATTAGAAATACAGAGCCGATTTAGATGTTAAGTATTGGTGTTGGGTAGTTTATAAGTTAGTTTAAGGGGCGATGTATAGCCGAGTGTGTTAAAGCGCTAGTCTATGCATTGTTAGGGTCGACGGTTCGAATCCAGTCCAATCCAATATGGATTTTCTGGATTGGAATTGCAGAGCCGATTTAGATGTTAAGTATTGGTGTTGGGTAGTTCATAAGTTAGTTTAAGGGTGATATGTATACTAATAAATTATATGAATAACAGGTTTCCGACTGGAGATTGCAGGCGAGAAATTTTAGGTACGGGATTGCTGATTGGCGATTGCAGATTATATGTATAAGTGATTGTCCTTGTGATTGTCTCGTAAAAGTAGTAGCTAGATACGATTTGCCAGGTGTCTGTAACCGGGTCGTTCACTCCTAACTCATAATTACCTACCTATCCTTACCTATTGTTATATGTAAAAACGGCTGTAGGAAGTGGCCCGGCCGTAATCCGGGAGTCTCGCCTAGTGCTTGGTCCTACAGTCCAATCAATCAATCAATCAATCAAGAACCAAACTCATCGTTTTTATCGTTTTGTTATTGTTACAAACGGCCGTTAATAATGATATAAATAGATGCCTATAGATGGCTTCTCGGACTTAGTTTTCTGATGTCAACGATTATCTGATTGGATTCTTTTTTTGGGTGCTGTCAGAGAAAATAGATATAGAAAAATGGAGATTGCGTTTTAAAAATTGGTGTGATTTAATTAATTGAAAAGTTTTAGTAAATAGTGTGGTTTGAAATATACAAAATTGAAAACAAAAAGAAATTAAGAAAACCAACTAACCTCCCAAAAAAAATTATATATATGTGTTTTGTGTCGTTGTTATTGACGCAAGGTGAAAAAAAATATTTTTTGTTAGTGGTGTCATCCAGACGTATCGTGTTAGTGATATTAAGCGTTTTTGGATATCTGATAGTTGCGGCGAAACCTTCGAATGACCTACGAGGTTAGAATAATAGAGTTTTGTCCATTTTACCACCGTAAATAGATATTGTATTAAGAAAAATGTTTGTAGGAAAATTGTGGTTACTGTTACCCAATATGGCGATCGGTGGATTGTAATTCTAGGTGCGGATTACTAACCTGTTTATAATTGTTTTACGAGCTATACTTTTCATAATCCGTTATTACGGTAACCGGGATTCATGATATACGCTTTGATTTTCTTTTGTGCGAGAAATAAAACAAAAGACCACAAAAAAACATAGTTTTGCTTTAATTATAATTAGCCATATTAAAAACTTTATCGTAGTCAAAATCAACAAATAAATTTTAGTACGTTTAGTGAACCGTAATTTATTAAATATTTACCTATAAGAGCATGCATATATTATTATCTAGTTTTCGTAATTACCTACTAGTGTGTAAAAACTGTTAAATATTTTTTTTTTGTGTGTGAAATATTAAAGAGACTAAGAAACATAGTTTTACGTTCATGATGATTAGTGAAGCTACAAACCTTTTATTAGCATCTCATGTAAAATTAACAAATAAATTTTTAGCAAGTTTAGTGTATGGATGAACATTAGTTTATTAAATTCTTAGAATATTAGCCTGTAAGTCAACTTAATTACTTATTAGTGATGTAAACACTGTTAAATATTTACCTGTGTGAAATAATAAAGAGTTAAGTAAACATAGTTTTGAAGTGTAGATTTACTTGTGAAGGTTCGCGGTGTCCAGAATTTTTTTTTTGAACGATAAAGGCAAAGGTGCGGTGTGACACCGATACTCATGGGTGAGAAGGAATGCAATGATGAGCTGAGGACGAGAAGGAGTGGTAGTTGAGAGGGTATACACGAAGAGGGTATACTATACATGGGGTGAGTAATCTTTTATTCAACTATATTTCCGTATATGTATACAGGTATATTTATGTGCAAATGAGTATGTGTGGGTGTGTGTATAGGGGTATGTATGTAAAAATTTATGATCATGGACGTGTACGTGGATATGGGAGTGTGAGAATGTGCATGTGAGGATGTGGGTATGTGTGTATGAGTGGGTAGGTGTGCTTGGGATACCGGTACGTATGAACCCGAGAGTAAGGTTCGGACGTAAAATTATTTTATCAAGGCCAAGATTTTCTTTATCTTATAACTAATATAAACTTACATTTTCAATAAAAAATTTTTTTTTTTATTATATTAAATTAAATTACTATAATTTATAATTATTATTTAACCTTTCATGCAACGTAATTTTGATGAATAGCCATAATTTGGTCGTCACGTTGAAGAAAGATTAAACGACCGTTGGAATTAATTGCATATAATGTGAAGTTAATCTATTTTATAAAATTGTTAACTGCAAAAAAACAAAATGAAAATATTAAAGGTCAGAACATAATTACGCTTTACAGTTGCGTGTTAGATTAATTCAAGTAAATATACTTAGCTTAAAATATTCGCTAATATAATGGAAAAACATATAATGGATGAGTTGGGTTTGGAATTGGTCTGCTTCATGGTTACATTTTTTTTTAAATTTTGGGCTAACATCTGGTCTATTGAATATTTCCATTTTTTTTTGGAATATGGTCATTTAGGTTTTATTGATCACTCAAGATCACTCAAGATTTCCATTTTTTTTTGGAATATGGTCATTTAGGTTTTATTGATCATTAGAGCCGCCGCTCGATGCTTTGAAGCTTGGACAATAAAATTAATTAAAAATTGCGATTTGAAAAAGAAAAATAAACCAACAAAAAATATAAACAATACTGCTACGCAGGAATAATTTACAGATAAGAAACCTGAATTTCCACGCTGTTTTAACGATGGGTTATAATACATTAATTGCCATACCAATCTAACCGCGTTTAGTGCGATAATTTTTTTGTGTTCTCGTGTCATCTAATCATTCCCTACTACAGGCTTACGAATACTAATTCACGTAGGGGTGGGTATAGGTATACCTGTGGATATTGGAGTGGTGTGAATGTGCGTATGGGCATGGATGTGTGCAATTGTGTGTGAGTGAGTGTATGCAGTGCGAGAGCGTGTAATTGTGAGCTAACTCATTGGGTGGATGGGGTGATCGTGGTTCTTTTCGTACACGGGGGTCGCCAGAGTCTACTTATTCCTCTTCGCTTTTTCGATTAATCCGTTTTTGTCATGAGATTCGCGTACAACATCGGTATTTGTGCTGGATCAGCAGGATTTCTTTCTCATCCCTACAGGCTGAAGCTAGCTTGGGGCAAAATAAATCTCATCTAGGTGCGCGGCCCACTATGCCACTTCGTTGATTATTCTCCGAAGTAGCGCTTCATTACAACTTTTAGAATATATAAGTAATCTAAATTTATCTGCTTCTCTTGGGTGATACGGTTGTATATTTTGTACAGTTGAAGATAACGTGGCAGTTACCTGTGCTTCATCGTTGATTTCAATCACGAACTGCCTTTTTTTCACGAACTGCCCAAAATCATATATTTACATTAGTATATATATATTTATATTAATAAACTAAAGTTAAGAAAAATATAAAACAAAAACCGTTGAACTCATTGTTCTATTATGAAATGGAACGAACAGTAAGAGTCTACATCAAAAGCATCTTATTAGTAAAATTAATATATATTTCAACGCAGATACTAAAAGGTATGCTAGGGAGAATCGCTTCATCGATCAACAATCAAAAAATTAACGCCCGATTACAAGAGCCATTGCATTAAATCCTTAGCATTAGATTTCTGATGCATTATTTATTTTATCATTTAAGGACGTTTACGTATTATGTAATGGATAACTGATCGCATTGGAAACACCAATGGATCAGTAGAGGCAGACCGCACCCCTAGCGAGGTTGGTAACCCTAAACTAGTTTCAGCATGTGGGTTTGAGGAAGTGTACCTGTCACCCCAGCAAATAAATAGTGTGTGCGTATAACTTAACCAAAACCGGATCAAAGATAACAAAAAATGATGAAAGGCTCTGGCGACCCTTTCGACGAAGAAACCGCTACCGTCACGAACATTCCATTATTATATTTTACTTAGTAAAGACACATAGTATACAAACCATATATGCACAAAACGAATAGAAGAAAATATATATAAAAACTCACCCCATAATTGATCGTGATCCCATTCCTCTTCAAATCAGCTGCTCATCTCCACATTCTTCCCCCACGTATCAAAAAAAAATACTTGTATTTTGATTTTCGCAAAATAATTATGTTTAATGAACTCAAGTTGTACAGTTTTTCACTAAATGCAATTTTTTTCTTAAATAGTTTTTATATTGCAATCAGTTGATTTAAAAAAAATAATGTTCAATTAGTTACCGGTGACAATTTTATTTTTATAACCCAACAGCTTTCAATTAACCACGCGAAACCAAAACAAAAGAAATACTTAAAAAACGAAACCAATTGTTATGTTTTGGGTACATACAATTTTGATTTCTTTTTGAACAAAAACAACTTAAATAAATTTTACTATATATCCGATAGACACCACATAAACTAATTGATTCATTCACTATAGGTAAATTTGGCTAATCTTAACGTAATTATCTCTTTTTGAGACGAATAATTTAAATGCTTGTTCTGTAAATAATTACATGGCATTTTACTATTATATTTACACAAAACAAAAAATTATAAAAAACATTGATTTTTTCAATTGCATGACATTTTGTATTTTTTTGTGCTATCACAATTGAACGAATATATTTTTTAAGTTGTACGGCATGCATGTAGTATTTTATTTTTGTATTGAGTTGACTAACAATGCCTTTCTTTTTTTCTATTATTTCTCGGATGAGGTTAAAATGTTACTATTATAATTACACAAACAAATAAATAACATTGATTTTATTAAAATCACAGCTCATCAACATGATGATAACTCGTTCAGATGTTAATGATAATTCATCAAATTTTTAATCACAACTCCCAAAACTCATCAGTAGGATTCTCGTATTTATAATCATAAAAAACATCGAAAATGATGCGTTCGCAATCTACGTTTCGTAATAGTGAATAATATTGTTAGGTGATAACGTAGAAATCACAGTCGTAACCGATAAAAAACATTCTCATAACAATTATAAAAAATAAGGATATACCATGTATAATTTAATCTTTTGAACAATTTGATCGGATAATTGTTGTAAACAACTGAATGTTTATATTTTGCATTTGACATTCTGAAAATGATTAAAAACGAACAACACCAACGTTAATAATATGGAAAACAAACCACGTAATCCTGAAAACAAAACTGCTTTAAGAACTTAAACCCGATTAACGTAACGAAAAAATTACTCATCGTTATAATAATAGTAAATCCATTTACAAACATTTTGACTTGTTGATCTTTTTTCCGTTTCCGTTTTCCCAATTTTTTTTAGTTTTTCATGATTTAATGAACATTTTTTCCTTTCTAGCATATAACTTTTTTATTGTTGCTTTTTTCAATTTATTTTTATTTTGATTTAAATCCTTATGAAACTTTTCTTAGACAATAAATAAAACAAAACTGTATCACAAAATATGGAAAGGCATAGTAGTTTTGTTTTCTTAAACTTTTTTTTTTGTAGAAAGAATGGAATAAGAACAATTGGGGATTAAATTGGACGATTGATTTATACGTATTTGTGTTGTCGTTGACTAGAAAAAGGTAAAGATTTTAATGGATCTTTTGATTTGAAATTTATGATGTGTTATAGTTTATGTTGTATTTATTACGGATACATTCTGAAAGTGTTGCGTTTATGGGTTATAACTTGTTGATTGGAATTCCTCCTTTTTTTATTTTTATGTGATTGGAAAAATTGTATGTAAGGTAAGGATATTGTATTTTGATTTATCGGTTGTTAGCAAAAGTTATACAATTATTGCGATACTTTTTATTATATTTGAGGTGTTGAATTTTGAGATGATTTAGTATGAAAAAATCAGAGTTTATATGTTTTTGCTAATAGTTTAGCTCTTGCGATTTGTAATGTTTCTTAAATTCCAATTCTACCCACATTGTCTCGGGGATTTTATTAATATAATCTTAAAACATAATTGTGTGTATCAAGTAATTAACGTTACGTACAAAAACAATTAGTCTAAAGTAAACAATTTGTGTCAAAACACACCTAAGAAATAATAAGATTTCTCAAAAGCATAAATCCAATTACCTTATTCTTAAAAATAATTTCGTATGAAAAATGGTGACTGCTGACGTTTCTGATTTAAATCCTGGGGGTTGATTTGTCTCAGTCTATCTCTCAAAACCCACAAAACAAAAAAAAATTCTTCATTTCGAAAAACCTTAACACCATTCTGTTTTATGTAAATATCATCATTATTATTTTTGTCTTCATTATCAAGATTTTTAATAAAAAATAACAATAATGATAAATATAAGAAACAAAAGGATGAGAAAAGACAATAAAAATTGAGTTATAAAATATTTATAATTAAATGAGACTAATTTAATTTGGTCGAGTTTTTAAATTTAAATAAATATAACCTTCAAATATCATTTCAACTGTTTTGTCCTTACCAAAGGGTAGATTTTTATTATGTTCTTTGGTTATTTGTTTAACAATTTTTTTTTTGGAAATATTAGTAAAAGTACTAAGCATCCAGTGCTCTTTAAGTTATTCTACACTTACCATAGTAGAATACACAAGAGGCTCCGATATTGCATCGAGGGTATCCAAAGAGTTTGTTAAGTTAGCGTCATCAATTAACTAGCATGTCCGACGTTGAATTTGATCTAATGCGACCAAATGAGTTTTCACTTCCCCCGCCCATATATGTGAATTATTTTCCTTATGGGGTCTTATAAAAGCTTCATTTATAATCAGCAATTCAGAAGAAGTAAAGTAGAATTTACTTCTTCTCAGATAACCCAAACATTTAGCTGAATTTTTGGTTGTTGAGTAAATATGGCTTTTCCAAGAAAGTTTGGAATCTATTTCTAGAACAAGCATGTGTAACGATTTGAAAATTTACTTTAAATATTAATACAAAATCCACCAATACAGGACTATCTTTTCAACAAGAAAGAATTGCCCAGTTCAAGTTCGGAAAAATCGAATGGTGAATGAAAAACACAAAAACAATTATTTTTTCAATTTGGTTTTGTTAATCGGATCGAAAGGTACTTAAAAATATATAAATCGGTGAAGAAAAGAAATATAATTTGTGATAAATGGAGAAAAGAACAACAAATTAAATTGTTCAAAAAATTGTGAAATGTTTTTGGTTTTTTTGACCAAGTAACGGTGTGTGATACACATATATGTATATATATGTTATTTCTAAAATATTGAAATACCGTGATATAAAGAAAAATAGTGCAAATTGTTATTACATTTATTACAATTACATTTATTATAATCCAATTAATTTATTATAATTCAAATAACAATTTTGGAACGGCAAGTTACATACATATAAAGGACGTGTATTTTGTTAAGCTTGGAAATAACGTTACAACAGCTGATAAATTTTATCATTATTCCGGATTCACAACAGCAACAAATTTGTAATCTTGTTGTGATATATCGAGTTGCAGTTGCTCAACGTTCTGTTTATTAAGTTGTTTATGATATTGTTCAGTGACGTCATCACTGCAGTTTATATGAAGAATTGAATCTATATTGAAGGATTATATCTACGAGATTAAATCAATCTGGAAGGTCAAACAACTTATGAAGAGGAAATTCTACTATAAATTGGACTTGAGCTATGTTTTTTGGAATACGACGTTATTACTTTACGATATTACGCTATCATTTGTTTTGCTGATTTTTTTCATCAACCTGAAATAGTTAATATATTTTTTTTCATCTGCTAATTTCGGGAGATATTACTGTACAAACGTACTAAAAGCTGGACAACAATTGGATAGCATTTTTTTGTGAAGAAATTAAATGAATTAATTGTGTTATGGAGTATAAAGAAATATTTGATTATCAGTTAATAGTTTTAAGTAATGGTAAATTTATATTATTGATTTAATACTTCTTAGAGTAGTTAGATTTTTTGTTATTTATTTATCGATATTAATTATATAACTATTGTTTCGTACAGGAACATTTAATTTTCTTCTTTTATTTGATATAGAGTCGACTAATTGCAGTTCCGCCAAGCGCTTGCTGGGAAAGTAATTGGAGTGAGTTATTTGTTAACATTGTTTATAAAATTGATAGTTTGTTTTTTTTCTGCTAAATATAAATTAATAATATTTCAAGTAATATATCAAATAATTAATTAAATCAAACTCAATTATTTAATATTAATAATTTCTGTTTTGCTCAAATTTGATTAAATAAAATGAACTTCTTAGTGATTAATATGAATGCTTAATTTTTTTATTAAAAGGATGATGTAGATAGTGAGTTGTTTTCAGAATGTTAATTCTTTGCTGTCCTATATTGACTTCGCACGTTTATTTTAATTTAATTTGAACATTTACTCTGGAAAAATTCAAACCCTCCCAACCGACAAGCTATCTGTTTTTTTTTGTTACAACGTGCAAACCCAGAGAGAACTGTTACACATGTGAGCCGATAGAGAATTGTTAACTGGGGAACTCTCAATGCAGAGTGAAGGGTCCGGTCTGTCGCGTTTATGTGTGTAAAAACACGCTAGAAATCTAGATGTATTGAATTCGACCCGACTAGCTTTCCCCCATTTAAGGATAGCACTGATATCCTGTGACAACGAGGACATCATTTCATCTCGTTTTGAAGTGATTTTGATTGAATTGATGGGGGTATGGTTGTGGAATTTGTATCCAGAGGATAAAGTTTTATCATCCGCGTAGAAATGGACAGAATAGACAGGACTAAGAGTTCAGAGTAAAAGATCGTTAATGAAAATCAAAAATAGGGTATGGGAAAGAACGGATTCTTGAGGAACACCAGCGAAGAATATGGAAGTTGTCGCTGTCGACAACTACTTGAATTATGTGGTTCTTCCGAAATTTTTTAATCCAGGATACTAAAGAGCTATCAATTCCCAATGCAGTTAGTTTAACAAGCAGTGGCGTAGCTAGCATGGGTGGCACCCGGGGCGGATATTGTGGTGTCACCCCAAAAATAAAAAATGTCAATAATAATAAAAAGCCTATAAACGTAATTTATAATTTTTTTTAATTAATACAAATGAGCATTATTAGTAATAAGCTACATTGGGTCATTGTTGCCCGCAAGTAATTTTTAATTCATTTTAATTTACTGAAACTCCTCTCACACGAAACCACTGATACGCAAATAGTCATAAATAACTTTAGTGCGACCGTAAGATTTGGAAGAATTTCTGAAAAATCCCATTCTACGATGAATTTCAAAAAATCTAGGTACACCCAGTTAGAAATTGTAACATTGGCCGCTTTTAAATGCCTCCTCAACCTTGGTATCTCTATGTGGAGTTCTGTTGCCGATACCTTATCATAAAAACCAGTAAATTTTGATACAAATAATTTCAGCTGTGTTTGTCTGTACAACCTCGAACAATGAAGCTAAATCTTGAACTGACTTCAGTCTAGTTCGGAGCTCAACACTGAATCGGTCAAGACATTCCAACATGTCCTTTTTAATTAGAGCTCTCAGTGTCAGTTCTGCATCAGGGGCAAACTCACCAGCCATTCGTTTTTTACGTTTTTACGACGAATTTGGCTTTCCATTGGAATGTCATAGTCCTCCGATTTTTTCGCAGCAAGATCTATTGCCTCTTCTACAATGTGGCTTCGTTACGAATTGACTCTATTTTTGTAACTAATTGATCAATATTCAAGCCTTTGCTTTGCAATCCAATCCGAACACAGATATTATTTCCATTACAATATCATTCCAAAATAAAAGATAGCTAAGAAACGTAAAATCACATGCTGCATGGATAAGGTTCTGTGCAGCGCCTCTAGTGTCTACATTTTCTTGTTGATCACTTAACTTCTCAATTACAGCCACAATCCCATCAAAATTTTCGGCCAATACTTTTACTGCAGCATGATGAGGACTCCAATGCGTTGTTAAGAGTCTTTTAACAGTTGCTTTGTTGTGTTTAACAGGCACTTCCCAGCGGCTAGTCGAAGCAGAAAAACATGTAAAAATGGCTTCCGCTGTTCCGAAAAACGTTACACAAGCTACATTTTGTGCAAATGAGTGTTGGCCACATAAATTAATTGAATGATCTATACAGTCGACAAAAATTGCTTTGTTATTTTTTGCTTTAATAATAGTTTGCACTCTCCCATGTATACTACTCATAACAGCTGCATTATCATAACCTTGGGAACGACAATTCATAACATCTATACCGTCATTTTCAAGATTTTTACTCTAAAAAAAACATGTTCTATTTCCAATCGAAATGCAGTTTTCTCAACCTCACCATGCGGGCAGATATGGCGAATCGAACTACGAGATTGATTCAACAACTGTACAATTATAAGCTGACAATCACATGAAATATTTAAGTGAAAATAAAATATAGTTCAATTAATCCCAAATAATTAAATTTTAAAATGAAAATTCATGATATAAGGCCAAAGAAATATGTTTTCATGGAAATAGTTATTAACTTTATTCAACTACTGTTATATTGGATATAACACTTTATATTTTAAATAAACCTCATTCTGTTGTCAGGACAATGTTACTGAGTACTAAGTAGTTGTCCCAATCACGATGAAATTGTTTGTAAGTATCTTTTCTTTGCGTGAATAATAAACTGCCAACTTTGAGATGAGGTTGTCATTACTTCAATTTTTTTTTCATTGTAAGAATTTCATCGCTTAAATCAGTGGATTTTTTCCCATGTAAAGAAAAAAATCCAAGAAATGCTTCCTTGATTTCCACTTTTCTACCATCAATTTTCACATAACGAATCACTTCTGACATTTGATCAATATGTGAAATGTCAGGTGTGCTATCAAACATAATACCAAAATATTTAACCGATTTAATTTCGTTGACAAGCATAAACTTTACGTGGTTCGCTAAAACATTTATGAACTCATTTTGTACATCTGGTGACAAATATGATACTTTTGGTGATTTGCCATGCTCCAAATTCAAAATGTGTTCTTTTAACACTACATAATACTTTGACAATAGATTGACTAGTTCTAAAAATCGCCCTTATTTGAAGAACTTTATCCTTCATCATGTTCACAAAATGCTAGGTTTTGTTTAGATAAAAACAAAGTTATATCCAATAATCTGGATAAAAGATGTTTCCACTTCTTCATTATCTATTAATTGCAATGCTGAGTCTCCTATCGTTTTATGAAATTTTAGCCTCATTTCCAAAGTTTTCCACTTTTCTAAATTCTCCAGATGTTCATTTGAAGTTTCATGGTCGGTTACTTTGGGATTTAGTTTTCACCACTTCTGAAATCCAGTCGTAGATTTTGTATTATTACTATTGGTGACAGCAAATATACGGCAGCAGAAGCAGTACAGGTTATTATTTAAAGGAGAATAAACCATCCATGACCGCAGAATTTTTTCACCATAAGGCATCACTTTATAACACCATTCTTTAGAAAGATGACGAACATCACCTTTTATGTCAAACCCGTGTCTAGATACAGTAACAAACGACCCTTCTCTATTATGAAAATGTTGACTTCCTATTTTTATGATTTCAGTGCGAACATTATCAGAGACGAGTATATTCCAATGTGGTACATCTCTTAAGTCCTTAAGTGATTCAACCCATGCAAATACTGTCTTCAATAGTAGAAGCATTAGCAGCATTATCCATGTCATTTTCAGTATTTCTTTCTAATTCGTCTTCATCATAGGTTATCATTATTAATTCTGTATTGTCGCTGTTACTTTCCGAAGATGAGCCAATTTTCTCTGAAACATTCGTTGCATCAACGTGAGAATCAGTTTCTTTTGATGAACCTTGGATATCATCGGGTTTTGTAACATATTTATAGATGGATCCAGATATGCTCTGAACTGCATCTAGCCTGTTTGGTCTTTCTCTGCTGGAACCCACTTTTTCTTTAAGAAGTATGAACTCCTCGTGGCATATTTATTTTTTGGGATATTTGCTAAACGAAATCTAAAAAAATATTTTTAATTATAAATTAAAGTTGAATTTTTCTATCTGGTTGACTGTGCGTAAATTAAGTTTTACTAAACCAAAGGTATGTTTTGGTAATAATGTTGTCATCTGGAGAGATTATAGTCAACTATTTAAAATTTTTTATATGAAAAAAATTTTTTTGTATCCAATATTTCTTTTATTAGTTAAAAAATTTCTTTGGGTTGATGGGTTGATCAAAAGGAAAGAAATTTTTTAACTAATAAAAGGAATATTGGATACAAAAAAATTTTTTTCATATAAAAAATTTAAAATAGTTGACTATAATCTCTCCAGATGACAACATTATTACCAAAACATACCTTTGTTTTAGTAAAACTTAATTTTTAATTATATATAGTAGGTATATCAGCAAAGCATAAATTCTTAATATATTTGTAGGAAACATGTATGTCTAGTTCATAATAAGTACACTGTGTTAACGACTAAATACACCGGCAAGAAAACTAATTTATTTAAATTTCCTTGTAACCACATATGTTAAATAATATTTGATAAAATGGAAGGTACAAATCATATGCCTAATATTAAAAGGAACTATTTAAAAAAATATAAGTATAACATCCTAAAAGATATTTTATATAAAGAATTGAAACCAAAATTAAATATCCAATAATTTACAAAATTAAATGTAATTTTTGTGAAAAATTTTACATCGGGAAAACCGGAAAATGTTTGAAAGACTGATTTAAGGAATACCTTCCTAAGAAGAAAAATAAACAATATTTAAAGTCTATTTTGCAAACCATTTACATAGTTAATAACATAGCTACACCACTTTTCAAAAAAAATTGAAAGCTTTACATTTATGTAGCCAAGGATCTCTAAAAGAATCACTTGATGAGTTTGAAATTTACAAGGGATTTAAAATCCAACAAAATATAATTTTAAATGATAAACTTTCATTTAATTCAAATATATAAATATATAAAACTGAAAACAAACAGTATGTATCTACCTATACAAATTTCTAAAACTGCAGTAATTGCATAACTGCCATTTTATTCCACAGTAATTATTTTTGTGTCCATTGAAAAACGATCTATTCCAATTTATTCCCTGAGTTTCAAGATAAAGGAAAAAAAATTATTTTGAGATCATTTACAAACACGGTGATTTGATTGTTTATTAGTTTCCTTAGGTGTTTGCAATTAATTTGTTTGAAATGTAAAACATATATTAGGTAGTAAAGTTAAGCTGAAATTTTAGAAATAATTTTGGAATAGAGACTGTTCACGCATTATCGTGAATTGTTAAATAGTTTACCTGAAAAATCAAAATATTTTAAATTAGAATCAAAACAAAACCAATTAAAGATTTATAAAATTATGCAAAACATTACCAAAACAATCCTTTTGAAATGTCAACGAAACTGTCAATTTTGAATTGACGTGTTCGGTATATTTTGATCATTCATTCGATATTTTCAATTTTCACATTTATGTGTTCGTTATTCTATATTATTAATTCGATAGTTTCGAGATCGTTGGTAAACTTGACAGCTGTGATTTGTAGAGTTTTGGCTTTCTATAAAATGGACTGTTTTTGGTAGTTTTGCTCTCTTATTTCTTACGAATTTATATCTGAATAGTATAGTCAGTAAAAAGTGTTGTTTGTATTACCATGTAGTTGGTTGAGTATGAGCTGAGCTCTCTCTTTTAGTTTTAAGTGAATTTTAAATATTTTGTATTCCCATGTGTTAAAATCAGTAATTGTAAAATTAATAAATGAAGTTTTTATAAAGTTGTGTGCATCAGGTCAGTTTTTTAATGTAAATATAAATTAACCAAATAGTTTTTTTTTACTACTTGCATGAGAAATTTCAATTATTTACTCAAAAACCCAAGACAAAAGTTATTTTTCTCAGCTAAGGTTACTAATAATTATTCCCCACACCTAATAATAAGTATTTTAGCACCTTAGTAAATAATGAAAATATAATTTTTGTTCGTTTGTTAACTGAGTTCATCTTTGAATTTTTTTAGTTTCTTCCTAAAATAATAATAATATATTAAAAAATAATAAGCGTTTTGATTTTATTTTAATAATAATAAATAATGAATGAATGCAAAAACTTCTTTGCAACTATAGTTTAGTTTATTTGAAATTTTAATTCGTGTTAAACAGAATTCTGTTGAAATTTAGTTTAGTTGTGAGTTGTAGACTAAAAAAATTCTAAATTTGGCTCAACAATATTGAATAGATTTTCAATTCATTTCAATTCATGTCAAAAATAAATAAAAGCTATATTTTTTAATGCAAAGCATATGTGATTTTTATATAGTTTTAAGAAAATTAATTGAAAATAAATTTCTAACTAAGCAGCCCTGAATAATAAATATCCAATACGCAATCCAATGATATGATACACAATGTTTCACCAAATCAAAATTTTTATTTATTCACCATTTGCTTATTAATTGACATTTTATTTTGTGAATAATTAAGAGTTTTAGTGCATTTTTTATATCAAGTAGTAAAAAAAATAGTATATAAACCTCGGTGAAGAAAATTTTCTCCATTTCGGTGCTTAATTCGCTCGAAACTTCGTTTCTCGCGAATTAATATCCACCTCAATGTAGAAAATTTACTTTATCACCTCGGTATATAATGTACTATTTCTTTGTTCTCTGACAAATATTCGTCGAGTGTGCATGCAGTAAAAACCTCGTATAAGTTTTCATCGATTGGAACGGGTGATGTTTCCATGCATCGTTCATCTCATATGTACATGATTTCAACTATTAGATGATCTGATATTTTCGTCATCACTTCAGTTAATCATCTCATTTACATAACTTCAAATATTAAATGAGCTGATATATTTTCATTTCATATGTACATGATTTTCAACTGTTGTATGAGCTGGGATATTTTCGTCATTGCTTCAGTTAGTCATCGCATTTACATAACTTCAAATATTAAACGAGCTGATATTTTCATTTCATATGTGCATAACTTCAACTATTATATGAGCTGATATTTTCATCATTGCATAGTTCATCTCATATGTACATAATCTCAACTATTATATGATCTGATATTTTCGTCATTACTTCAGTGAATCATCGCAATTACATAACTTCAAATATTAAACGAGCTGATATTTTCATTTCGCAATTACATAACTTCAAATATTATATGAGCTCAAATATTATTTTCATCATTGCATAGTTCATGTCATATGTACATAACTTCAACTATTATATGAGCTGATATTTTCATCATTGCATAGTTCATCTCATATGTACATAATCTCAACTATTATATGATCTGATATTTTCGTCATTACTTCAGTGAATCATCGCAATTACATAACTTCAAATATTAAACGAGCTGATATTTTCATTTCATATGTACATAACTTCAACTATTATATGAGCTGATATTTTCATCATTGCATAGTTCATCTCATATGTACATAATCTCAACTATTATATGATCTGATATTTTCGTCATTGCTTCAGTTAGTCATCGCATTTACATAACTTCAAATATTAAACGAGCTGATATTTTCATTTCATATGTGCATAACTTCAACTATTATATGAGCTGATATTTTCATCATTGCATAGTTCATCTCATATGTACATAATCTCAACTATTATATGATCTGATGTTTTCGTCATTACTTCAGTGAATCATCGCAATTACATAACTTCAAATATTATATGAGCTGATATTTTCATCATTGCATAGTTCATGTCATATGTACATAACTTCAACTATTATATGAGCTGATATTTTCATCGTTGCATAGTTCATCTCATATGTACATAATCTCAACTATTATATGATCTGATATTTTCGTCATTACTTCAGTGAATCATCGCAATTACATAACTTCAAATATTATATGAGCTGATATTTTCATCATTGCATAGTTCATGTCATATGTACATAACTTCAACTGTTATATGAGCTGATATTTTCATCATTGCATAGTTCATCTCATATGTACATAATCTCAACTATTATATGATCTGATATTTTCGTCATTACTTCTGTTAATCATCTCGTTTGCAT